>BMAC01000114.1:287158-297669 GCA_014905375.1 Phtheirospermum japonicum
TCATGGCTCGGTATTATCGGACTTCAATTCAATTGAAGGATTCAAAGTGTTTCAAGCTTGGAAAATAAAGGGAAAATGAAAATAAAGCAATTAAAATAGCTAAACTATCCTAGGAATTGAAATTGCATGTTGGTAGGATTCCTCGTCGGATGCCTCAAATAGAAAATACAAAGCAATAAAGGAAATAAGCAAGAAAAGGCATTGTTTCACCAAGTACAAGCATGCATGCACAAGGTACAACTATGCATAAAATCCTAAATAAAGTAAATTAACAAAAATTGAAAACACCAAAGTAAAGAGCAATAAAAGTTGACGTAAAAGTTCAAAAATTTAAGGAAAATAACAAGTAACGAAGTCTAGATCTAGGATTCAACTTAAAACTATGCATGGAAATTTAATTCAAAATAAAGCATAAGTAAAACTCAAAGTCATGATGATCAAGGACCCGATCTATAGCCTAGGTGTGTCACTCAACTAGAATCCATAGTCAATTCATAAGTTTCATCATGAAATCAAGTAGCTAAGACAAAAAGTATAATTGAAGAACAAAGCTTGAAATTAAAAAGGAAAGCTTACTAAAATTAAATGGAGAATCCCAAAGCTTGAATTACAATTAAAGTGCTAATCCAAAGGAGTATTTGGATTCATCTTGAGCTTACAAACCCAAGGAAATGCTTGAAATTTAAATCTAAAACCTAAGAGAGAGAAAGTAGATCTAGAGGAAAAATGAAGAGAAAATTAATCCCAAGGCTCATGCAAGAGTTGGGGAATGAGTGGATGCCTTAATCAAGTCAAGTGGAGGGTTTTTATAGTGATTTATCAGGGGTAAGCTCGTCAAAACGCTTTAATTCCCGGACTCTCAGTCGATCGACTGAGGTCCAGTCGATCGACTGCTTATCAGAAAAGTCCGCAACTCTCTGTCGATCAGTCGATTTTTGATGGCTGCAGTCGATTTCCTCAGGACCAGTCGATAGACTGCCCAGTCGATCCACTAGTTGCCAATCGATCGACTGCCTCGCCAAATTGCAGCGCTCTCTGATGGTCTGTCGATCCTCCAGTCGATTTCTTGGCTAGCAGTCGATCGACTGAGGGCAGTCTGGGCATTCGTCCAGGCAGTCGACTTGGCTCGATTTTCCTCGTTTCGGCACGGATCCTTGAGTTTCAACGCCTCGGCTCGCTCCTTACAACTTTTAGCATCGGTCTAATACCTCGTGCCACCTACAACATACGAATTTAGTTTCAAAACCCATGGCTCGTCATCAAGAAACGCATATATAAGGTTTTCAATACTACAAACGGGGAAATGACCGAAAACCTAACGAGAATGACTCAAAATAACTAAAAACAATGCTAAACCCTAACTATAAAAATTAAGAAAAATACAACAATTACATGCAAAACAAATGAGAAAATCACTTTATATTGAAAGTAAACACATACACAAGAAGAAATACGATCATTACAAATTATAACATAAAATAAAACAACTAAAGATCTAGTTTCTTCTTCAACATCACAAGGATTTTCACATGATTTATGAGAGTTTCTTCTAACATGGCCGATGTATCTTCCATTGTCAAACTCCTATAGGTTTTGAGATTTTCAATGTATAGAGTTTCTTGAACTTCCTGATATTGCTTAGCCTGTATTTATTTTATTTCTCCAAAATGCGATTCACAAGGATCTATGTTGATCACATTTTTCCCTTTGTCTTTTCTGTTTTGGCTGATTTCTGGCCTATTAGACGATGCAGAAATGTGCTACTGTCACCCTCCTTGACATTAAATTCGGTACGAGAACCATACTTTTGATCACCTATTTTAGAGGTTCTAGACTTCTTTCGTCCTTTTGTTTTGGCAGTTGCAGCTTGAAATCTCAGATTGTACTTAAGGACTTCCCAGAAGTACATCCATCTGAAGTCGCTCTTTTTTGTTCCATTATCAGTCCACTCCAGAAGTGCATTTCCGAGGACGATGGTATCATCTTCACAGCTCTTGTGGTTCTCCGTCAACCTATTTATTAGATTTTTGAATAGTACACATTCACCATGGAACGAGTTTTTACCATTTTTATTAGGTCAAGTGAAATAAATGAGGCAACAACAAAAATTGCTACACTTGAACAAGATATTAAGTTTCTTAAAAAAGAGCAGATCAAGAAAGATGAAATCATTATGGATCTTGATGCTGAATTATTCATAACTCAGGTTGAGGATGAGATACATGCAATCACTTAAGCTCATTTTGAGGGGGGAAATAACATTAAAGGTGCTGAAAGCAAACAAAATTCAATATACCAGAAGATCAAGGACAAAAACGAAAGCTGACTCAATGCAAAGATTATGATTATGGGTAGGGGTGTGCAAATTTCGGTCAAAGATGAAAACCTACCGAATTACAAAATTCAGTTCGATTTTTTGAAAGACAGTTCGGTTTTTGGTTTTATTTGTACAGAATTTCGGTTATTTCGGTCGGTTTTAGTTTTTCGGCCAACAAAACTGATTTAACCGAACCGACCGAAATATATTAATTATATATATTATACTATATTATATATAATAATATTAATATGTATTTTACCTTCCACTCCCACTCACCTACCACTCTATCTCTCACTTACTGAGCCTCAAAAATGAAAACCTAAAAATTCTTTTACTTTTGTTACTAAATTTCTCAGCCCGCCGCCGCCATACAATTCTAATTTTCATGTCAGATTTATGCCCTCAAGTGGCCGTCTGCCCTTAATTCCATCTCAGATCTCAGCCCGCTGCCCTTAATTACATCTCAGGCCGCCGCCATCTCAGACAACTTCACAAGTGGCCGCTAATTATCTTCACCCTCACTCCATCGTTATCTCCGAGACTTCGATTTTTACCTCGATTCAGACTTTGACTCAACTCCGGTGAATCAAATCCGCCCTATTCACTCTGTGTATCTTATTGGTAATTTAACTACTCCAGTTTCTTGCATGCACCATTTCTTAAAATTTATTTTGCTTTCAAAAAATAGATGAATATATATTTATTTTGAAGTTCTTGAAGTAATTGCTTCTTTTGTTAAAAAAAAAAACACTAGATACTAATTTAGCTTGACTTACTACTATAATTCTGGGACTCATTATTAAACCTCCTTTGCATTTTAAACAAAAAAAACACTTCATTTCTATCCTATTCAATGAATTATTATCTTGTCAGAAAAGGCGAGGGTTCTTATATTTTGGATTCGTGAGTTTTTTTCCTTCTATTGATTCTCTGTAATTTGGGTTTAATTGTTCTAATCCTTCTAAGTTGGTTTAATTATTTCTAATTATTTTTTGGGCTTTCGGGCTGAAAATTATGTTTTCGTGGTGCTTATTCATGTTGCAGTAAAATATGGCATGTGGCTCTGTTACTGATCTGCTTGTGTGTTCTGATAGACAAGTAGTCCCAAAATTAAAGTTTTGGAATCTTTGAGTTTGGTGTGGTGCACTAGAAAATGGTGATTAGTGGTTTTGGTCCATTTTTAGTCATTGACATGTTTCTATTACATTCTGGGCATGTTGGTTTGTTTGTGCTTGAGATGACTGGCTATCTTACATAAGACTGTGAGTTTGATTTTTTCTTGTTTGTTAATTGTTGCAAATAATTTGTTAATTTGCATAATTATCTCAACATGTCCAAGTGGTTCCTTAGCTCAACTTGTTATGTGATTTGCACGTTTTTGTACGTGTTTTTGTTACCTTTTTGTGTCGCGTTTGCATGTGTTTTGCTTGCATTTATAGGTATTAGGAGTCGATTAGGCCTATTTTTTTAGTTTTAGGTTTTTGTAGCGTTTGTACGGTTTTTATTATGTTTTCGTAGTTTTCAACTCACTTTTATATTTTTGGTCGTAGAATGACCAATCGGGACTCGCGCACACTTAGGGCATTCCATCCGACTTGCTATGGAATGGACAAGTGAAAACAATCAAGGGAACACAGCGTGAACAAGGAACGATAACCGGCGGACGTCTGGAGCGAAAAACGAGAAAACCAAGCTGGGAGAAGCCATGCCACTCGATCGACTGGCATACATTCGATCGACTGCAAGTCCAGTCAATCGACTGACCAACCCAAATTGACTGTTCGGTAGAAGCTGGGTCATTGAGGATGAAGCAGTCGATCGACTGGTAGTCAGTCGACCGACTGCGACGCAGGGAATTTTGTAATTTTTGACCCATTTTAACGAATTTGCCTCTGCGCCCTCTATATAAACCCTCAACCCTTACTTCACCAATCTTATCCTTCCTTTGTGGATTTTGGACTTGTTCCATATCCTCCAAGCCATTTTACCATTCCTTTGCCTTTTAAACACTAGTTAATAAATTTTAGAGTAGTTTTAGTTTAGTTAATTTTAGGTTTAGATTTCTTAGCAAGTGTTGGAGAATGTGACATCTCCTTTATTTGTGGCTCTTGTTTTGTTGAAGTTGTTCTTGATATGTTGAAGGTTGTAGCTAGACTTGAAGCTTTGGTTTGGAATGCAAACTTGGTAGTAAACTTTCTCTTTCATGTTATGTGTTGTGTTTGTATTGTTGTAATTGCTTTGGTGTTGGTTGTTAAGTTTTAGTTTGTGTTGTTTTCTTTGCATTTCCATACCATTAACTTAAATTTCTGGCTTTAAGTTTTCTTTGTGCAAAAACTCCACTGTAGCATGATCTTGAAGCTTTTTGCCCCATTTGTCTAAACAAACCTTTGGTATTTGAAAGACATAAGGGGTTTTCTTCTTTAACGAAATTGACTTATTCACATTTAATGTTCTCTGACTTTTTCTTAAATTTCAAAGCTTTGTTTTTCCCTCCATTTCATCTTTCAAACTTTACAAGCTTTCTTTAGTTTAGTAGTTTTTAATTTATTTAAGATTGTTTATTAGGTTTAATCAATTTCATTAAAATTAGTTTATTTCAAGAAAGCTTTCAATATTCATTGCCCGTTGCTTTAATTATTATTTTCAAGTTTTCATTTCAATTCATGCTTTAGTATTAAAGACTCAATCTCAAACCCAATGATTTATTGCTTTCTTAGATTAGATTAGTTTAATTGAGATTAATAAGAGATTAAGTAAAAACACCGACCGCCGATAACATCTATCCTCGAGAGAGACGACTCTATAACAACTTACCGCTCTACAATCAACTCCATACTATTGCGGAGATGATTTTTAAACTATAGTGTTAAGAAATCTTCGATCAAACTTTGGCGCCGTTGCAGGGATATATTAAGGCTAATGGTGTTCTTAATTACTTCTCTTGTTATCTTAGTTAGTAATTAGATTAGATTTTTATTTTACATTCGATGCTTGTATTCCTTTGTTGAGTGTTGTGTATGCAAGGTAAGCGATCGCTCGGACGACAGCGAATGATGACCGACTCATTCGAGAGTCCGATGCTGCTCGCCCACAAACAGGATGACCAAGGGATGCCTCCGTCGTAAGCTTCATCCGGGCCCCATCATCACCTCATGGTTCGCTAGACTGATCCGATCGGAGATGGCAAACTACCGAGCTAGTTTGCCATATGATGACCCTTATATCCAAATTCTCAATTGCCCCAATCCATACACCACTCCTCCAAGCTATCGGGTCCCCTTAATTTATGATGACCCGTATGCTCTGACCGATCAAGAATGGGCCCACCCTCTCGACGATTCTGGCCCAAGCCCTTCATATTCTACACCAGTTTCATATTCCTATAATCCGAGCACGGAGCCTTATGCATCGCCTCATGATCCTTATGATCCGGGTTTTGGCGATCCATATGCTCCACTAGATCCACCTTCTTCTTACCAAAACTTTGACTCATATGCTCCATCAATCTATGATTCCTATTCTTCGAGCTATGACTTTTACAATCTACCCACCTCAAGTTCGTATACTTCGAGCGATGATCCTTACACCACCTTTTCTCAAGATTTGTCTATGTCCTAACCCCGGGACTCAGAGTCTCTCTTAGTCGAGCTCATGGATGCGGTTCAAAAATCGGATGAATGCCTTGCTCACATGGAGACTCAAGTAGAGCAAATTGCCAATGATGTGGACGAGCTCAAACAACCTCGTCTTGACGAGATGCACACCTTTGATGTGGTGGATCCCACCTTTGTTGATGGCAATTTATGCTTTGACGGAGTACGTCGACCCATTTTATGACGATCAAGTTTTGGTGGTCGACTACTCACTCTTCCGACCTCCGAAGCAAGCTCGCGCTATTGTTGTTTTGATCTTCCGGCTTGCTCAACTTACCCGCCTTGGTGATTTTTGTCACCTGGTGTGTCTTCTAGAGAACACCAAGGCGTGGCATGATCGCCACCTCTTCTTGGATCTCGGATAGTATCACTCGTAAAGATCGTTGAGATATAGACGTTGAAGTAGCGCTTATTGGAGGGCAACTCAATTACAAAAAAAAAAAAAAAAAAGAAAAGAAAAAGAGAAAAGAAAGAAAAAAAAGTAAAAAAAAATTAATAAAAAAAAATCCAAACAAAATAGAAATTTCGAAAACCCCAAAAAGATTTTCACCTTTTTGTACATACTTGTTTTTTCAACCCCCCGTTCATTTCTTGAAGATCGCTTGCCTGGACTCCCGAAAGAGGACTTATGCACGACCGAATCGTCATCACAAGCTTGAAATTGGGGCATTTTATTTTCCCTTACACTTTTTACCCTTTTTCTAACTTATTTTGCCATGAGGACATTGTTAGGTTTTAAGTGTGGGGTGGTGAGAGTTTGCCTTAGGTTTTTAAGATTATTTGTAAGCTTGCTTGTGATAATTCGAGAAGTATGTGTGTTATATTGCTTGGAACCTTTGCGAAGTGACGCTGTTTTGATGATTTGATTAAGAAGTTTAGAATTTCAATCGAATTTAGTGTACTTAGGCAATTTGATATGTTGGAAACTTTGTTCGACTTTAGTATCGTGCTATCCTTGAGCCCAATTTAGAACTAGTGCCTCAACTAGCCTCATCATCGAACACTCTCTATAGGGTTTTTGTTTTGTATTTTGGAGTCGTTAATTGCTCCATGTGCTCAATCGAAAATATGTGTAAGTTGCTAGTAGCAACAAGTGATCAGAGCCTTTGTACCCTCTTTACATTATATATAATAAAAAGGAAAGAAAAAGAGAACAAAAAAAATGATGATGAATAAACAAGGATACGTTATAAATCCTTGAATTTATTACGTAATAAACGTGCAACCCTTGCATATTTCTTTTTCCTTTTTAGATTTTATTTGTCAGAGAGATTTATAGATGACTGAGGCTAGTAGGGAGCTGATTAACAGTTCGAGCGTGAATAGACCTTAGCCGGGGCAAGAACGAGGGGACTGACTTGGAGGTTTACCTAGTACTTTTAGGTTCCAGGAGTTGATCTAAAGTTTCCTTTTCAATGCATCTTTGTCGTCACTTTTGATCAAGCTAACGAGCATTATAGCATGCGACGTCGAATTAGGTTTTTGTGCATTAGTTTAGGATTATTCGGGGGTAGTTTTGTAATTCTAGATTAGATTTGTTTGAGGAAAAGCAATCAATCTAAGTGTGGGGTGGTTGATTTGCACATTTTTGTACGTGTCTTTGTTACCTTTTTATATCGCGTTTGCATGTGTTTTGCTTTCATTTATGGGTATTAGGAGTCGATTAGACCTATTTCGTTAGTTTTAGGTTTTTGTAGCGTTTGCGCGATTTTTATTATGTTTTCATAGTTTTTCAATCATTTTTATATTTTTATCCGTAGAAAGATCAAGCGGGACCCACGCACGCTTAGGACATTCCATTCGACTCGCTATGGAACGGACAAGTGAAGACAAGCAAGGGAACATAGCGCGAACAAGGAACGACAATCGACGGACATCTAGAGTGGAAAACGAGAAAATTGAGTCGGGAGAAGCCATGTCAGTCGATCGACTGACCCAGCCCAAATCGACTTCTCGGTAGAAGCTGGGTCATTGAGGATGAAGCAGTCGATCGATAGGGTTTCAGTCGACCGAATACGATGCAAGGGATTTCTTGATTTTTAACCCATTTTGACGATCTTGTCCCTGCATGCTCTATATAAACCCCCAACCCTTTATCTACCAAACTTATCCTTCCTTGGTGTATTTTGGACTTGTTCCAAATCCTCCAAGCCATTTTACCATTCCTTGGCATTTTAAACCATAGTTAATAAATTTTAGAGTAGTTTTAGTTTAGTTAGTTTTAGGTTTAGATTTCTTAGCAAGTGTTGGTGAAGGTGACATCTCCTTTATTTGTGGTTCATGTTTTGTTGAAATTGTTCTTGATATGTTGAAGGTTGTATCTAGACTTGAAGCTTTGGTTTGGAATGCAAACTTGGTAGTAAACTTTCTCTTTCATGCTGTGTGTTGTGTTTGTATTGTTGTAATTGCTTTGGTGTTGGTTGTTAAGTTTTAGTTTGTGTTGTTTTCTTTGCATTTTCATACCATTTACTTAAAATTCTAGCTTTTAGTTTTCTTTGTGCAAAAACTCCAATATAGCATGATCTTGAAGCTTTTTACCCCATTTGTCTAAACAAACCTTTGGTATTTGAAAGACATAAGGGGCTTTCTTCTTTAATGAATTTGACTTATTCACATTCAATGTTCTTTGACTTTTCCTTAAATTTCAAATCTTTGTTTTTCCCTCCATTTCATCTTTCAAAATTTAGAAGCTTTCTTTAGTTTAGTAGTTTTTAATTTATTTAAGATTGTTAATTATGTTTAATCAATTTCATTAGAATTAGTTAATTTCAAGAAAGCTTTCAATATTCATTCCCCTTTGCTTTAATTATTATTTCCAAGTTTTCATTTCAATTCAAGCATCAGTATTAAAGACTCAAACCTAAACCCAATGATTTATTGCTTTCTTAGATTATATTAGTTTAATTGAGATTCACAAGATATTAAGTAAAAACACCGACCGCTGATAACATATATCCACGAGAGACACGACTCGGGAACAACTTACCGCTCTACAATCGACTTCGTACTATTGCAGAGAAGATTTCTAAACTAGAGTGTTAAGAAATCTTTGATCAAGTTTTGGCGCCGTTGCTGGGGGCGGATTAAGGCTAATGGTGTTCTTAATTACTTCTCTTGTTATCTTAGTTAGTAGTTAGATTAGATTTTTGTTTTACATTCGATGCCCGTAATCCTTTGTTGAGTGTTGTGTATGCAAGGTAGGCGATCGCTCGGATGAGAGTGAACGATGACCTACTCATTCGAGAGTCTGATGACGCCCGCCCACAAACAGGACGACCAAGGGATGCCTCCGCCGTAAGCTTCATCCGGGCCCACATAATAACCTCACGGTCCACTAGATTGATCCGATCGGAGATGGAAAACTACCGAGCTAGTTTGCCATATGATGACACTTATACTTAAATTCTCGAATTCCCCAATACATACACTAGTCCTCCAAGATACCGGGTCCACTTGATGTATGATGACCCGTATGCTCCGAGCGGTCGTGAATGGTCCCTCCCTCTCGATGATTCCGACCCAAGCCCTTCATAGTCTCCACCGGTTTCATATTCCTATAATTCGAGCACGGATCCTTATGAACCACCTCATGATTTTTATGATCCTTGTTTTGGCGATCCATATGCTCCACTCGATCCGCCTTCTTCTTACCCAAACTTTGACTCGTATGCTCCATTAATCTATGACTCCTATTCTTCGAGCTACGACTTTTACAATCTACCTACCTCAAGTTCGTATACTTCGAGCGATGATCCTTACACCACCTTTTCTCAAGATTTATCTATGTACCAACCCCAGGACTTAGAGTCTCTCTTATCCGAGCTCATGGATGCGGTTCAAAAATTGGATGAACGCCTTGCTCACATGGAAACTCAAATAGAGCAAATTGCCAATGATGTGGACAAGCTCAAACAACCTCGTCTTGATGAGATGTCCACCTTTGATGTAGTGGATCTCACCTTTGTTGATAGCAATTCAAGTTTTGACGGTATTTTGAAAGAGGTGTGCAAGGTGGTGGAGTTAGTGGGTGAGGAGAAAGGGTTGGAAGTCGGCCTTACTCCTCTCGTGCTTTTTGAAGATGTCATAAAGGAATGTGAGGGGGAGTCACCTTTGGGGATTCCAACGGCACTTGGAGTATTGAGCTTACTTACTCCTTGTGAGGATGATGAAGTCGTGCCAATTTTGGAGGATGTGGAGATACTCGAGCCTCTTTTACCACCACCCGATGCCTTATGTCTACTTGAACAAGACGAGGTGGAAGAGGTAGTGGGGGATGCATTGGATCCAACTATCTTGAGCCCGACTATGACTACTTCTAAAGTTGAGAGAGAGGAGATGTCAGTCGGTGAGACGACGGAGTACGTCGACCCATTTTGTGACGATCAAGTTTTGGTGGTCGACTACTCACTCAACCGACCTCCGAAGCAAGCCTGCGCTATTGTTGTTTTGATCTTCCGGCTTGCTCGACTTGCCCGCCTTGGTGATTTTTGTCACCTGGTGTGTCTTCTAGAGAACACCAAGGCGTGGCATGATCGCCA
>BMAC01000114.1:328711-348652 GCA_014905375.1 Phtheirospermum japonicum
GCAAGTAAGGCAAAACCCATCTTCTATTTTTCTAAATTACTTGTTTTCAAAGAACAAACCAAACCCTTCAATCCCAATTCCCAGCAGCCGATTCCTACCATCACCATTGCCAACATCACGATATCGTCAACATCAAATGAAATTCTGGCTGAAACCCCATCAAACCCTGTTTCCCGGCCCGAACAACACCAGCCGACTTTCACACCATCAATCATCATCACCAAACCCATGCCCGGCCGTTTTGCAGAGTTGTGAAGAAAAGACTGCAATTGGTTGGATTCTTTATAAACTAAAGATGGTCTTTAATTTAGGAAAGTTAGGGTAGGGTCTTGGTGGATTAGGGCTAGTAATTGGTCTTCGATTGGGCTCGTTTTCAAGTCCGAGAATAATCGATATATTAGACGGCTTAAGGTTTAAACCGAATAATTCCGTGAACGACCCAATAGTATTTTAAATTATAAAAAAAAAAATTATGATATAAATAAATTATAATAATTTTAGTAATCGAGAATATTTCATAGACGACTTAATAGTAATTTAAATAAATAATTAAATTACTAAATAATTATAATAATTTGTTAGAAGTTGATATTATAATTTTATTTGAAAATGAACTATAATTCCGTTTAAATAGAATTCTTATATTATTTAAAACTAAAATAGGAATTCGTTTATGGCGACGAGCTCGGGACTAGAATTATATTTTTTTAATGTATGATGATAAATAAATAAATAAATAATGTATTGGATGTATGGATGTTACACTAGATCAATTTCGGAGTTCTTTAACTCCAAAAATTGTTGAGGCTTTGATATGTGCACAAGATTGGCGTCGAAATGAAGGTCTTCATTTATGTGTTGAGGAGGAATTGGATGAACTTTAAAATTTTGAGAAAGGTACTAATTTTATAATATGATAAGTATACCAAGTTTATATGTTATTATTATATTTATCTTTGTGTAAATTTTTTGAATTTTATTTGTAATGTTTTATATTTTCAGATTTGCCAACCGTGGGAATTGGATAGACATTATCAAGTATCAACAACTAGATTAGTAAATCAGGTATTGAATCTTTTTGATCTAAATAGTTTAAAAAGAGGGATGACCTTATATTATGATTATGGATATATATATTTTTTAAATTTTGCTTTGCTGGCTGAATTAATTGATATAATATATATATTTTAAATTTTGCTTTGCTGGCTGAATTAATTGATAGAATTAGGCAACTGTAATTTGGTTCTGACTTTATTATTATTTTTTTTTTGATGGATGGAGTAAGATGGTTGATGTTGTTGTTATTGCAGTTGAAGAAAGAAGTTTGTTGACTTAGACAAATGTTGTTGGGTTGGAAAATTTTTATCTTTTTGATGTTTCTTCTCAAGGATTTGAATTATGTTATAATGGACTATGGTTTTGTTGGTTTGTATTTAAATATGGACTTTGGAGGCTGGATTATGTTTTGTGTTGTTCGTGGTTTGTATTTTAATTAGTAATGGACTGTAGATTGTTTTGTTGGTTTGTATTTTTTTTCACATACTTGGCTCAGCTAGAAAAAGTGATATTTCACAGGTTTTATTGTTGTGTTGTTGATTTTTATTTTGTTGTTGCTTTGTGTTGTTGTTGGTTTGATATTTCACAGGTCTTTCAATCAATATTTGGCTCAACTAGAAAATGTGGAAAGAAAAATTAATTCGGTTCGGTCAGCAATCGACCGAAACCGATCGAATAATTTCAGTTCGGTCAATAATCGGTTCACCAAATAATGCGGTCGGTTCGGCTCCAATAACAAACAAGATTGGTTATTTCGGTTTTCCCATTTCGATCGGTTTGGTTGACCGAACCGACCGATGCACAGGAAGAGGTTCCTGATTGCAACATAATAGTGGATTGGGAATACACTGCTGGTCAAATCAAATTCCTCGAAAAAGTAGATAGACAGTCACCGACAAATTGTGGATGAGATTTGCCCCCATAATTTATACTATTGGGCTAGAAAGGGATAATGTAAGATTTATTACTTTATGTCACAGTTTAATACTCTCTGTGTGTGTGTATGTGTATGTATGTATGTATATATATGCAAACAGGGAAACAATTCTCTATAACAGAGAAAATCGCATCCTCATGACTGGGGAGAATATCTTGGATATATTTAGATGTAAATACATCAGTAATTGTGTAAGTTAAAAAAAGTTTTAATCTATTTAATCCGGTGATAGGTTTTTTGTTATGTACATTATCATTGACAAAGTATTCTTATTGTTGATTCATTACATTATTTTTAGGTGATCGATGCCTACGCACAACATTTGTTGAAAACAAGTAATTTGGATGACAAGGCAGTGATAGTTCGTACACATTGTTGGGTATGTTCTTAAAACTTGGTTAGCATACATTAGTGTCGTTTTCAATTATATCATATCATAATATTTTCTTACCCAAAAAAATGCAGACTTCCATTGTTAAGTAAAAACCTTTCGACAATCTCATTTACCAACAAATGGAGAATGAATCTGTATAAAAGGATGCAGTTGTTCTTTTCCCATTTGTATCGGCAGGATAAAATAAAGAAACAAACCCATTTCACTGGACTCTCTTAAAATATGATATTTCTGTAAACAAATGTAGTTTCTACAACTCCATGAAGCCTAGGAAGAATATAAAATATGCATGCCTTGAAAACACAAAAGTTATGGTATGACAAAATCTTTACTTAAACTAATGTTAGTTTCAGTTACTTTCTTACTTAATTAAGTAACAACACCATCTATTATTTTCCCTATGAATGACTGTGTAATTTATGTTTGCTACTTCATGAAGCAAATCATGCAAAGGGAGAAGATTCCAAAGAAGCTTTCAAAAAATGATTTTCAAGTTTTCAAAGTAGAGATTGTGAATGATATTGTAATGAATCGCTAGAAATTGTACAACAAATATATTAGGAATAATTTGTTTTCAGTTTTGATGTGACTATGATTTAGTAAGAAATGCTTTGATGTAAATTTATATTCATTTTGATATGGCAAGGACCTAGTAAGAAATGCTTAGATGTGAATTTGTATTCATTTTGATGTGCCAAGGATCTAGTAAGAAATGCATAGATATAGTTGTGTACTATATTGAATCGTATATCTATCAAAATAGCGAACTCCAAGTTTAATGAAATATATATGCATGATTATTGAAATTGCATGGTTTCAATGTACCATCGAGTTTCTATGATTACCTGTAGGTATATGTGTTCAATGATTCAATATACGTATAGTAAGAACTTTGCTCAAAATGTAAGAAAATACTGGTATTTTAGTAAGAAATTCATATATTACGTAAGTTTTTTTTTTCAAAAAAAAAATGTAAGAGATGCTTAGATATAGTTGTGTACTCTATTGAATCGTATATCGATCAAAATACTGAATTTCAAGTTTAATGTAGTGTAAATGCATGATTATTTAAATTGTAAGGTTTCAATGTGTCATCAAAATTTCTATGATTACCTGTATATATGTGTGTTAAATGACTATATATACGTATAGTAAGAAATTTGTTCAAAATGGAAGAAATCTTGTTGTTTCCGTAAGAAATTCACATATTACATAAGTTTTTTTATTTTCAAAATGTAAGAAAAACTTATTTACGTAATATGTGAATTTCTTACTCAAACCAGAATTTTCCATCAAGTAATCATACCAGTTGGGCAAAAACATCAACGCATTAACAAATGTACATAAATTCATCATCTCAACTAATAAAAAAATAATATAAGTATAAAATGCTTATAGTCAGTACAAATCTCATTTAACTAAAAAAATAGTAGATCGATATTTGGGTCTACTAGAGATTGAGAAATCTAAACAAGAGGTTCAGTGCATGTTTATTTTACTATGATTTCCGATATGCCCAAATCTTCCACATCTCATAGCTCTCGAAATGTGTTCTCCCCTACACAATTGCCTCTTCCTTTTAGGTCTTCCAGGAGGCCTCCTCAATTCTAGTGGGATAATCAAAGCATTATCTGGATTGGCTTGTGGTTGGACAAACATTGAAACGGAATGAAGGGGTGTGGAATAGAACTTTATGTAACTATATGCATGATAGAACTCATCAACAAAAGTATACGGAGGTCTGCCTTCACTCATTATGCATGTCACCGCATGCGAACATGGTAGACCGATGATTTGTCATTGTCGGCAATAATAAGTACACTCTGAAATATTAACCAAAATTGAAGGAACACATTGGACTTTGTAAATTAAATCAGACGACCCAACAATAATCCATGTCCTTCCTTCATCAATGTGCATCGTCAACTTCTTCTCAATTGATGGGCGGAATACATTGGTCCAATTCTGACAACAACCTCTTCTATCTGAGAACAAATTGAACAAATGAATTATTAATTTCTTATCTGATTAGAAATACATATAAAAATCACAATTAATCTCATACTAAATCAACAAGAGATTTCTTACTATATGACCTGCTAGAGAAAATCCAAAGTATTTTTTTTATATAATTAAGAAAATCATCAAAAGAATGAAAAGTGTTACATACCAAAAAAATGATTTCATCATCTTCACCCTGATTGAATTGACCAAAGATGTGACTGGGAGATGCCTTGCTTGAAGGACCCAATTATTAAATGATTCTGCTGCATTAGATCTCATCTCTCCATATCTTTGACCCACAAAATACGCATTAGCCCAGTGGCATGGATCAATATTTTCAAAAAACCTCTGTGTCGTGCGTCCACCTTTCTTTTAATAGATCATTTATGTTCTGTTTATATGCTTCGATTATGAGGGCATACGTACAATTCATCAAAAGCCAAATGATTCTATTTCGCATGCCCTTAGTTGCCTTTTTTCCCACTAAATTTGTCCTTCAAATTTATTTTCAGATGGTTTAAAAAATATACATGGGGAAAACCTGAGAAGACTTTACTCATGGCCTCAAGTAGACTAAGGTTTTTCTCTGAAAGGAGATTTACCATACGAGATGGCTAAATAATTTTCTTTAAGTTTTCCAAAAACTACTCCAGTGTGCAGTATTCTCATAATCCACTACGGCAAAAGCTAAAGGGTATAAACCTATATATATGACGAAAATTAACAAAAATAAGACAAGTAATTACAAAAAAATATAGTAAGTAATACAATTAGTAGGAACTTTACCTCTATCGCCATCCTTGCATGTAGAAACAAGCAAATGTCCTTTGAACTTCCCTCTTAGATACGTTCTATCAATAAACAACAACGGGTGACAAAAGTTAAATCCATCAATACAACCTTTCAAAGATATAATCTTTTTTTTTTTTTTTTGAAATTTGCAAGATATTGCATTCACATCCAAAATAACATGTAAGCCTAGATTCGATCCCAAAATAGCTTTTACATGTCTACTTAATATTTTGAATGAGTCATTGTCATCACCATGGATGCACTTCTTCGCCTTCTCAATGCCATCAAATGTAATGGTGTACGATATTTCCAAACCATATTCATGTAAAAATAAATTTACAATATCAATCGGCTGAGTCTCTGGATTCTTATGCACTTGGTTTACAATCAAGTTACAAACCAAATCTGCACACACATGGTTATGATTCAAAGATCTAAACATGAACCACATGTATGTACGTTATTCTGGCTCCATTGACGCATACACATACCAACCATACCCCGTACTCTCCTTCTTTATGTATATTGCTGAAACTCTTTTAGAATTATTCTTCCCCCAATCAAAATCAAAGCCGGCACCAATTGCCATTTTACGCAATGCAATACGAAACTCTCTAGCACCACCTTCAAATTTCTGACCAACACCCATAATTTCTTTATCCTAACCATCCGTCAAAAGAGTCTTGTTATTCAAGGGATAAAATAGAGGAAGTAAATCTTTTTCAACACCATTATTGTCGATATCTATCAAAAAGGTGTTATTATACGACGAACAGGCAGACTTCTCACAAGTTCCAACAGAATTTTCTTTGATATTTCAACTGCCAGACGATCCATATTATACAACACAACCAACGCCACCATAGTATTGAAATCATCATCAATAGCCAAACTACAATTAGAAAAATCACGAATCGAGTAATGCATGGTAAAATTATCCGTGTTGAGTTTCTTCAATTGATTTTGTATTTTGAGCAAGAGTTTCTCGAACGAATTACTAAGATCCATTTTAGACGCTAAAGTCTCACCATCATACAAGCAGAAGACAAAGATCCGACTGCCAACAGCATTAACTACACGTTAAACAAAAAAATAACAGGTAAGAAAAAATAGACAAAAAGTAAGAAATAGTTTATTATAATTAACATAACATAAGAAATCAAAAATTAGGGGAAAATGCACACATATTCAAATCCATACTCGAAACCAATTAATCAAATTACCAGAAGTTATACTCGAATCAAAAGAGAATAATACGTCTATATAATCAAATCCAAGAGAAGCATAAAATTGTGAAAAAATCAACACAATCGACTGTACTCCATTGAATGGTTTATCAAAAAATTGTGCAAAGAAAAGCAGCCGAGGAAGAAAGCAGTCGGGGTAGAAAAACACTGGAACCCATAATCGTATTGTTGTTCATTTGTTTAAAGCGGTCGAAACAGAATCGGGGAGAAAAATAATTCCATGGATATTATTAATTTCTTACATTATAATTTTGAATCATTAAAAAAAAAGAACTATACTGAATGACTTAAAATTAAATGTAGAACGCTGAGAAATTATTCAACTTTTTTCTTTTTCTAAAACTTGACAGGAGTATACTTCAAAATATAAATAGTTGTATAAAAGTATAACTACAACAACGCAGTACTCAAAATGGAATATTCCACATTCTACCGTGGGGAAAATTAAAATTTACCCATTACTTGAGAAATCTCGGTATTATTAAATAAATAATACTATTTTAATTCAAAATTGATAAAATATAACAAATTTTATTTAAAAAAATTAAAATTTTGGGTCGGGACGCCACTGACAGGCGCGTCCCGCCCAACATCAGTTATTCGGGAACCGATGTCAATATATGTCGTACCTTTTTATTTAAAACGGGGCTCAATTGAAAAAAAAAACTTGTGGGGGACTCAATTTCCATGGTCCTTTAAATTTTTTATTTTAAAATCAATAGGGATCAATGCCTTTGATTTAAAGAAATTAGTCTAATCATAAGTCGATAAGAAACATTCTAATTACCGGAATAAAACAATAAAATTTTTAAAAATCAGCGATTTATAAGTTTTTTAATATAATCTAAAACTAGTTCAGTATGAGATTTATCCAACGGTAAAGTACTCGTTTATGACGGTTACAAAAAAACTTGCTTACCTTTTTTTTTTGAAAGAATATTGTGTGTGTTTTTCTTTCTTTTCTCGTACACATCATCTATTAATTAAACATCTTAGTTTAGTATTTATTTATTTAGCTTGTAAATAAATGGATGAAGTATGCATACTGCCAGATACACGAGCTATGCAAATATTTGACCATGACACTAAAGTCAGTTTTATTTTATCAGATTATGGTGTTAATTGGTTAATTTATGCAATAGTTGAAAACTAGTCCTAGCCATATAAAGTGCCTGAAAACGTTAGAAGTAATGAGCCCGGGATGCCATTGACATTGGCGTCCCGCCCCCCTACAAGTTTTTTTCTTTTTCAACTGAGCTCCAATTTTTTAATAAAAAGGTCTAGCATATATTGACATCGGTTCCCGAATAACCGATGTTGGGCGGGATGCGCCCATCGGTGCCGTCCCAACCCAAAACTTCAATTTTTTTATTATATTTTATTAATTTTAAATTAAAATAATATTATTCATTTAATAATACCAGAATCTCAGTGAAATTACTCGAACTAGAGATGCCATTCGAATTTCGAAGTGGAAGTCTGGAATATCACAGCCACGAAGTCGTAAGTTATTCGACCCACGTGGCATCATTTCAGTCCATCTCCAAAAATCGAGTCTTCGAATAAAATTTGACTGCATTTGTATACGAACTCTTTCTCACCACCCAATCACCAAAAGGGAAAACAAAAAAGTAAGAAGAAAAAGAAAGAAACACAGCAATGGCTTCTCTGCTTCACCCAACACTTCCTCTCTCTCATTATCACACTTCACAATCGAAACCCACTTCAATTTCTCCGTTGGGCGCCTGCAATTTTTCGAAAACTCAGAAAAACCACCATTTTTCGACGCTTCAAAGCAAGAAATACGTTAATAATTTCAAGAAAAGATTATTTACCTGCTTGTCATCTTCAAGTGAAGTTACATTCATTGAACCTCCTGAGGCTGCGCAATCCAAATATGATCTTATTGGGTCCTTAAAGATCAAGTTATTGGTGTGAATTCTGATTTCTTGAATCTACCTTTTTCTTATTTACCGTCTAATTGCTACGTGCTAATATATTTGCTGCTTGAGCTTTGATGAGATTTTTTTAGCATATTGGTTTTGTTTCTAACTTATGTGGGGATGACAATATGTAGTTTTACCTTGTGGGTTATTCTTAAATTATGTGAATTCTTGGCGGGTCTTTTGTTTGGGGTGAATTCTTGGTGTATATTGTGCTCCTCTATACTCAGGAGTTAAGTGATAATTGGTTGAGCTGAATGATTGTAGGTTTCATTTGTAGTTAAGGATTTCAAATCCTTATTAATAGCACCAATGAGATTTTGTTTGGATGAACTCATAATACAATGGGTTTCCTTGTTAGCTATTTTTTAGTCATTTTGGATGATTCCAAATCCATCTTATTCGGAGTTTTTGAAATTGGATTGAAAATCTAAATTTGGAACAAGTTTTGCAAAAGGGAACTGGTTAACAATACTAAGTCTTTTGTTTAACAAATTTAATACTCCTCCTACCATGTCCTCTGCCCGAAATAAGTCTTTTGTTTTTGTTCTTGTTCACATACTGTACGTGATCACTAATGTGTGTATGTATGTCAGGGACCTAGTGTTTAAGTATTGCTCTACGTATACACATCCGAAAGTGATTATTAATGCATGTGGGACTTTTGAACTGCAGAGTGCTGTTTCTGGATTAAACAGAGGCCTCGCTGCGAGGGAAGTTGACCTGCAAAAAGCTGAAGCTGCCGCAAAGGAGCTTGAATCAGCCGGAGGCCCGGTCGATCTGTCTGCTGACATTGATAAGCTGCAAGGCATGTGGAAATTGATTTATAGCAGTGCTTTCTCGTCTCGGACGCTTGGAGGTAGCCGTTCCGGACCACCCACTGGTAGACTTCTTCCTATCACTCTTGGCCAGGTAAGCATTACAAGTAGTAGTAATAAATAACAACAACAACAACAACATCCTGAGCTTTGACTTTGGGCTTCCTACTATGTATATTTGACTTCTTGACGTGTTTTTGCTCATTGATTCGGTGTATCAAGATATTATATACTTAGAATTCGACGGTATCAATTAGATTTAAGTTACATTTTGTTCCGTTTCCCTTAATTTTGGGGTTTCTTTTATTTGGTTTCACATATATTGTATCATTAAGGCTTTTATTGAATAATTTGAGTTTAAGAAAATATAAAAGAAAAAGAATGTAGAGTGAAGTTCGTCTTGTTTCCCATCTTCTTGGTATTGTTAGGAAATCAACGAGGTTTTGGATGCTTGTAGTGTGGTACGTGCGGGAATCAACATATTATAGATGGTTGTTTCATAATTAAGTTGTTTTATTAATTTTTCTGATGATAAATGATATGGGGTTAATCCTATTGTATTGCATTTTGTAAATGATTTATCATCCATTTGATAATTCCACGCGTTTGGGCTGTTATGGGGTTAAGCAGCCTTAAATATCTCACGTGGATGATGGATCAGTTTTTTTAATTGAATTTCACGATGTTCTTTGCGTTTGATAAGGTATTCCAAAGGATTGACGTTTTTAGCAAAGATTTCGACAACATAGTCGAGCTTGAATTGGGTGCTCCTTGGCCTTTGCCCCCGCTAGAAGTGACCGCCACCTTAGTCCATAAATTCGAACTCATAGGTTGGTGCTTTTACTTTTAAATTTATTTTTTCATTCAAGCTCGCTCACTCGTATATATTTCTGTTTTCTGTAAGGCACATGTGGAGTCAAGATAAAGTTTGAGAAAACGACAGTGAAGACGACAGGGAACTTGTCACAGCTGCCACCGTTGGATGTTCCTCGTATAGCAGATGCCCTTAGACCGCCATCTAACACGGGGTCCGGTGAATTTGAAGTAACGTACATGGATAATGACACACGTATCACGCGAGGAGACAGAGGAGAGCTGCGGGTTTTTGTTGTCGCTTGAGCTCTGTTTGTCTTGAGAGCAATCTTGTATTGCTTGAAATATTCCCTTCATATGTCATGTGTACAATAGTTGTATAGAAATACACAATTCTATAGCGATACGTTGAGTTGCAGCATGTAAGAATAAAACTTGTGGAAATTGATTTTTTCTACCTGCAACCAGTGTTTTGAAAACCGGACCGAACCGGCCGGTCCGACCGGTTTAACCGGGAACCGGTCCCGAGCCCGATCCGATTTTTTACTCCTAGTGGCTAATGGCCCAGTGCCACCCGACAAAAATCGGTAAAACTGGTGAACCAGTGAACCGGTTCTAATATTTTTTTTTTCTCTTTTTTTTAGTAAATAAAATAAAAATAGGTAGTTCCAACTATTCCAAATATCAACTTAGTATCAAGATTGTTTTAATTGACCCTAAAGTCTTAAATGATTTTTAATTTTAAATGATTAAGATTCATTATTTGCAAATTTTTTATTTGAAAATTGTTTTAAATGATCCTAAGTTTTTGTTATCATAATAAATTCATACAAAATGAGATTGATTTTGAATGAATGTGTTGGATAACAGAATTGTACTTGGTATATATGATTTAATATTATTATTATTTATATTGCATAATTATTATTATTATTTAATATATATATAGGAGTTCGGTCCGGTTTTCAAATTGGAAGAATAAAAATATTTGCGTTTTTTGAAGTTACATCAGTGTAAAAAACCTACTATTTTTAGCAGCTGGCACCTTAAGATGTTTGATATTCTGCAGCAAAAGAAGAAAGTATTTTATGAAGACTTATTAAGATAATGTCATTGCTGTCTTGAAAAAGGTGCATCTTTTCTTATCTATCTTTCTACTAACTAATAACTAAAAAGAGCCAATATTTTGTTAGTGTCAGATGGAAAAAACATGTAAAACATACTCTATTTGTTTGACATTTTAAATTGTTTTATATTTTTTGATTCAATGATGTTTAAAAAGTTTATTATCTTTTTTATCTATTTTATCCTGATCACAATTTTAATAAGTTTTTATTGTTTAATTTATTAAGAGGGATAGAGATAAACAGCTTTTTTCTAATGTAAAAGAAAATTATACATATTTAAGAAATTGATTATTTGGGACAATATAGTCAGATTACACAATTTTTAATTCTCTCATCTTAAGATAGAACGTCATTTATTAAAAATTAGAAGGAGTATAATCTAGCATATTTCTGTCAAATTTTGAATGGACAAAAGCACCCCTTTATTTTGTTAGTGTCAAAGCAAAAAAAAAAAAAGTGTAAAATATATAATCCAGCTGAAGAAGCGGAACGACATAATGTCGTCTAAATGTAGCCTCGCACATTAGGCTATAACTAATAGCAGGTCTCAAACTCAATTTTTTGGACCCCAATTTTATTTTATTTATTATTTTATTTTAATATATTAGGGTTAAAAAATCTTCAACTCCAAAGATTGAGTCTTAGTGATAAGTCACACACACAAAAAAAAAAAAAATAAGGGCAACACTCTTGTCAGGCTATACTAACGAATTATCCGTCAAGCCAAATTTTCATATAAATACATTATAATACAAAAATCAATAAATCATAAAAAAAAACACATATATCATAATATCAATACATCATCGTATAAAAATCAATACATCATAGCACGAGTCAGATATTTAGCGTTTGCCAAAATTAATTTTTGGTGAAAAGTAATTATTATTGTTCTCTTGTCTTATCCCCAAATAGATGCTTTTATTTTTAGGTGGATCCCATCAAAGAAAACTTGAGATTTGAGTCTCAAAAATTTGAGACCTTATTGGTCTCAAATTTGAGATATTTTTTAGGTTTGTCTCAAATCATATTAGAGTATAAACCTACGGTTGAATATATTTTTTAGGTATTATACCAAAAATTATGAGTTTTAGACTCATGGTTGGATATAACTTTAAAAAAGAAGTCTGAACAATACACTATAGAGAATAGAAGGAGATTCCTACAACTAATGAGCGAAAAAGAACGTTTAAACTCAAAAGGGTACTCAAAGAAAAAATATCCCATCGACTCATGAGAAACAGATAGCCATTTAGAAAAGAGAAAACCGAATGTTGGCTTATTGGAATATTTTTTTAAATATTTTATTTAATTCCTTGAGGACATTAATTTTATTTTCCTTTTTCTTTCTTCTCAAAATCGAATTGGTTTTGATGCATTTGTCCGTGTTCCTGGATTTGCCCTTTTTTTTTTATTATTCTTTGCACTACTATTATCAACCACACCATAAGAATCGTTCATTTTGAGAGAACAAATTACCAATATATGATTATGGCAGTGAAAGTGGTGATGATAGGGCACTGGATTGTTTTCCACAATTTATCGATGAATTATCATAGATGGGGCGCTGAAAATAACTATCACTGAATTGGTAAATTATTGATAATTTTACTAGTTCAAAAAAGTTGATTGGTGGCGCTTCAAAACACTTGTAAGTGGCGCTTTTAGACCGCCACTAATTCGGGCGACACTTAAAACTAAAACAATACGGGTGGTGGTTCAAACTGTCACTTATAAGAGAAGAAGGTGACGCTTATTAGTATTGAAGTATCACCAATAACGATGCTTTTTGGTGTTGAACAGTCACCAAGAATAACACCAGGTGATACTTATTAGTTGGAATCGTCACTTATAATAATATTGGGTGATATTTATTAAATATGAAGTTTCACTTAAAATCGAGTTGGGTGACGCTTATTAGTTGCAAGCGTCACTTATACTAATATCAGGTGGTGTTAGTGTCACTTAACATTTGACATGAGTGAAGCTTATTAAATTTGAAGCGTCACTCAAAATTGAATTGGGTGACGCTTATTGGTTGTAAGCATCACTTATAATAAAAGTATTATGGCATCGGTTCGAGGTTAGAAGCTCCATCTTTTTTTAAAAATATTTTTTTTCTTCCTTTTCCTGCACAATTATAAAACCTGCCCACGCGTCGTTAAACGACAAATCTAATATTTTTATTTTTCCTTAAATTTTCTCCACTAACTAGTAGAAGATGTAAGTAAGGGTCAATTCTCCACTAACTTACATGCGAAACGCACTTGGTAAACCATGGATAGGCAGCTGTTTCAGCACCTCATTTTTGTTTTACTTACATGCGTGAATTTTTAGGTTGCTGGTCGTGTTGCCATCGGAAAGTGACCTTAGTATAAGCAAAACGCACTTGGTAAACCATGGATAGGCAGCTGTTTCAGCACCTCATTTTTTTTTTTACTTTTTGACTACATCCTGTCAGTATCCTCCAACTAGACTCGAATAACTTTTATTTCAACTAACGAGATATTCTCACACAACCGCCAACTTCAAAGCCCCACACAAACTCACATTGAGTACGACAACCACAAGGACACCTCAACAATGCAAATAATTATAACCGACGCCCCACAAATGAATCATAAAAGTACTAACAATCATACCCTTGATCTCTAAATCAAATTATGCATAAAGACTTTAACCTAAACATAATCCGCACAAGCAATGAAAGTAAGTACCATTAATATTACAAACCAACTTTCATTTCATCATTCACAAATGCCACTTACTAGGCTGTTATCAAGTCACCTGCTAACAACCTCCGCAACCCAAATTAGACTGAACTACTCCCAAATTCTAAAATTTTACACATCATTCATCATCAAGAAACTCATCACGCATTGTCACAAACCATTAACAAACTCATGAGCAAATACTTCAAACACCACACACACCATAAATCATTAACTCCCCCCTAAACTCAAACTTGAGCTTGTTCTCAAGCAAGCATAAAACAATAATAATCAAATAAATATTCAGCACGAGGGAAGAATAAGGATAGAAATCACTCGAGTCAATAGCGAGAAGGTCCTGGGTTTTGACAACCATGAAAATCTTATTTCATAAAATAGGACCAATCATCTAAATTCTCCAACCAAACCTTTCCCTCCCTTCAACGTGAAGAAGTCCAGATAGCTCTTATTTCCAGATCTAGATATGTTGTAGTATACAAACTGTGAGAGAAAATAATAATAATAATAATAATAATAATAATAATAATAATAATAAGAAGAAGAAGAAGAAGAAGAAGAAGAATAAGAAGAAGAAGAAGAAGAAGAAGAAGAAATAAAAATAAAAATAAAATATTATAAATAAGATAAAAAAAATTGATGGGTTGTCTCCCATCTAGCGCCTTTTTTTAAGTCGTTTGCTCGACATTGTACTTCTCTTTCAGTAAGTAGCCCAGTAAGTAGCCCATGGCGAACACAGTTTTACCTCTCATCTCATGTGGAGGGATAATGGTCTCAACCTTCTTGAAACTATCATGTAAATATTTTTGTGTGTATTCCTTCATGGGTCTCTTGATCCTAAATGGAAAAGGTAAAGGTTCAATTATAATAGGAGTAATGGCTGGAGCAACCCTTATTTTAATTTCATGCGACTATTATTGGGTGACCTAATAACAGAATGTGTATGCTTCGTTTCGACAATTTCCTCATCCTCTCCATTCTTTGGTTGCGATGTTGTCTTTGCTAATACTCCAAGCTTACCCCCACTCCGCAACGTGATGACACTCATGCTCTCTTGGTTTATCTCGAGATAAGGAGGCCATTCACTGCTCATTTGAGCATCTAATTAATTAATGTTATCCGTAAAATCACTAGCCCACTTCTCCAAATTATTTATGCTAGCTCGAATATCTTCATGATATTCATCAATCTTCTATTCGTTCTTCTCATTTATTTGTTGGAGCACCAAAGTATTGATGCCATTATTTTCATCATCTCCTCTAGTGACGAATTGGATTTTTGTTCGACTATCGGCTCAGAATAATATTGTGGGACTTGATGTTGGAAGTGTGATACGTTATGTACATATAGGGAGAATTTGGGTAATCCACCCAACTAAAATCATTGTCGGCATGATATGGATCGTACAAGATTTCGTAGATTCAAAAGTATCATAGAAACTCTCTATGCACGACATTTAATAACAAATGAGCAATCATTCGTGATGTACCGCATGGTTAAGCATATAAATCATGTTTATAACTAAGATCACGTTATCCAATAATTCTTTTATCGACGAGTCACTTATTTCTCCTTTCATTCCAAGATATAAATCATGAGCATAAAATTCGCAAGATCAAATAATAGCGAGTGTTGATGGATAAGATTAATGCAGGGAAAATCTATGTGCAAAACTCTCATTTTTCCATTATTATTGGGTAACCCAATAACATAAATTCTACGAACATCTGAACAAAATTTTTTCTATTTTCTAACAAAGTTAAATAAATACGTAAAAATCATAATTTAATATGCATCACTCCCAGAAAACAAAGCCAAGATTTGACCGTGTGTTATTACACGACAAATTTAATATTTTACTTTTCCTCAACTTTCCTCCACTAACTAGTAGAAGCGATAAGTAAGGGTTAGTCCCACGAGGAGTGTGGATTGGTTTGTGATTATTTGTATTTAGTTAAGGGGTAAGGGATGATGAACTAAGTACTAAGAATTAAATATCCAAATAACTAGACGAACAACGACAAAGTAATTCAATCCAAACAAATGAAACACGTACGAGAATTAATATGAGATTATTAATGATAAGAAAACTCCAGTCCAAGTTTAGTTTACTTCATCGATCGATTCATATAACCAATTGTAATATTATAATCCACTTTTCATATGAAATCAATAAGCTTTGTTACTCGAATTTACCCTTACAGAATATTTAATCAAAACAAGGTCTTCAATTAAACCTAATTAATGAACAGTCTAGAATAATCTCTCTAAATTTAATCCAATAAAGGCAGTAGGCACTAGAAAAAAAAGGCTAATCTAAGAAACAAACTCATAAGCTCAGTTTATTTAACTTATGTTGTGTTATCCCTAATAGCGCGCAACTCTTAGTTGCTACGAGTAAACTAGAAAAGACAACAATTATGTATTTTAATCATATTTCTAGAAATTGATATCTAATCTTAATCTAGGTGATCTATCTCTATTAGATATTACATAACCATGACAAGAAAATAGAATAACACAAATTTAATACGAAGAACGAAATAAATATTACGGGAATTAATTAAAATATATTCAATAAATGGGTTTCAACATCAAAAGAATCAGAATTAATTAAACTACTCACACATGATGTTCATAAAATTATAAAATAGAAATAAATAATAAAACATGAGATTGTTGTTTCTAGATAAATAGGAGATAGAAAAGAACAAGATATACCCGCCGCTGCTTTCTCAAACTCCAAGTCAGCACTGCCTCCTTATTCTCTTGAATTGATCTTTTTTTAAGGAAAGTCCTTAATTTCCGATGCCTCTCATCCTCAAATGTGCAGTTGTCTTCAATCTTCCCAAGGTCCTCCTAGAATCATAATTATCCCTTCCTTCTGCATGGTATATATATATATATATGGGCACCACTCTTGTCAGGTCGGACTAACGGATCATCCGTTAGGTCAAAAATTCATAAAAATACATCATAGTACAAAAGTCAATACATTATAGTGAAAAACCAATACATCATAGTACATCACAGTATAAAAACCAATACATCATATCACGGGTTAGAAATTTATGAAAAATCAATACTTTCGAGTAAAAAACCAATATATCATAGTATAAAAACCAATACATTATAATATTGGGTCAGATGGCCTAACGGGTCATGACCCGTCAATCTAGCCTAACACAAGCGTTTGCCTATATATATATATATATATATATATATATATATATATATATATATATATATATATATATATAAAGAGAGAGAGAGAGAGGGTCTCCAACCGCCTTTTAAGCCCAATTAAAGAAAAGCCTGCATGTTCTTCAAATTTTAATAAACTTGTGTGGCCCATCTGTTAGTATTGGGTGGCCTAATAACAGCTCTGTGTTGCCAAGATCAATTCACGAACCACTCAACGATCATCGTCTCACCAATCGAGCAATAAAATACTGCAAAACAAATAAAGAATATGCAATTGGTGATCGTGCATCCACAAGAATATATACATGAGAAATAAATATATATATATATATATATATATATATATATATATATATATATATATATATATGTGTGTGTGTGTGTATGTGTGTGTGTGTGTGTGTGTGTGTGTATAGGGTTGGGTTCAAATGGGAACCAATCCCTGTGTGGGAACTAGAAACCTGCTATATTACACAGGATGTGATGTTATTTATGAATTATGTACATGCTAATAATATAATAGTAAAAATCATGGGAACATAAAAATAGCAATGTGAAAATATAAATAGCATTTTGGATTATTTAAATTAGCATCACATATAATGTAATATATCGGTTGATTTGTACATGTTTGTATGTGATTTTCGTGTATTTTTGCATCGTATGTTGTGTGCTTTTATGTGTTTTAAGTTTATCTTTTTATCGTTTTTCTTCCTTTTTTATGTTTTTCGTTTCTTATGGTGTTTAATGTGTTTTTACTTTATTTTATATGAAATAATCTAATTTTGTTTAATGTTAATATCTCAGCTCAAAACGAGGAAAACGGGACGAGCGACGAGCCGAAGCCATGCAGGTGCGTCGACTGACGCACTGTCGACGATACGCCCGCGTCGACTGACGCACCGTCAACGCAAACGTTCTGAAGCGTCGATCTTAACCCCGTCAGTCGACGCACAGCCTGGTCGATGCGTGCAGCCTGGCTCGCGTCGACTGACGTACCGTCGACGCTCCGGTAGTTTGAGCGGTTATTTTCGAAAAATCTATAAAAGCCGGTGGTTTTCTTCATTTTCTGATGCTGGGACGAGGGGGAAAGGTCCAGAATAATATAGAGCACCCTCGGTTCATGCCACCCTTCAATTCAAGCAAGATTAGCATTTAATAATTTGTAGTTCATCATTTCTATGCCGTCCGACGTTCAAGATCATTTCTCGTCATTGAAGATCATTGGATGGCTGATGCTTTTCTAGATTATAGGTTTTTCTGAACCTTTTTTTATTTGCTATGTGTATTTGGCTTCAATGACCTTTGCTTTGATGTTATTATGCACTTTAAGTTTCGTTAATTTAGTCGTTTTCCTTTTATCGTTTTTCCTAGTTTTTAATGTATGTTATTGGCTTTTGTAGTTTAGTTGTTAGTTCTCATTAGATTAGTTGTTTGTTTTATTATGACAAACCCGATTGTGGAGATGATCCCGACACACTAGATCCTCGCTTTTATAAATCATTTTTAAAAATTTTTAGTTTTATTGATCGTAGATGCTAGAAAATCTCAAACTTTATTCGATCGTGTGTTTAGTTTATTTTAGTTTAGTTTTTATTTTCGTCTCTACGTACGTAAAATCGAACACCGGAATAGTTTCCGATTAGTCTTCCTTGTGATTCGACTCAAGTCAAATTATCGCCTACAATAGCTCCATTCTCTTGCGGACGAGCTTTTTATTATTTTAAACGCGAAAAAGTTCGATTCAAAATTTGGCGCCGTTGCCGGGTTCGATCCCCGACAACGGCGCTAAATTTTGAATCGATCTTTTTCGCGTTTAAAATAATAAAAATCTCGTCCGCAAGAGAACGGAGCTATTGTAGGCGATAAGTTGACTCGAGTCAAATCACAAGGAAGACTAATCGGAAACTATTCCGGTGTTCGATTTTACATACATAGAAAATGAAAATATAAACTGAACTAAACTAAAATAAACACACGATCAAATAAGGTTTGAAGTTTTCTAACATCTACGAGCAATGAAATAAAAATCTTTTAAAAAAACGATTATGAAAACGAGGGTCTAGTGTGCCGGAATCGTCTCCACGATCGGGGTTGTCAATCCCGGACAGGTAGTGCGTCGATCGATGCAAGCCAGGATCGACGCTTCAGAACGTTTGCGTTGACGGTGCGCGTCAGTCGACGCGGGCGTATCGTCGACAGTGCGTCAGTCGACGCACCTGCATGGCTTCGGCTCGTCGCTCGTCCCGTTTTCCTCGTTTTGAGCTGAGATATTAACATTAAACAAAATTAGATTATTTCATATAAAATAAAGTAAAAACACATTAAACACCATAAGAAACGAAAAACATAAAAAAGGAAGAAAAACGATAAAAAGATAAACTTAAAACACATAAAAGCACACAACATACGATGCAAAAATACACGAAAATCACATACAAACATGTACAAATCAGCGGTTCCTAAAGTTCCTACACATGGATTTGGTTCTCACATGATCCTATATATATATATATATATAAATATATATATATATATATATGTATATATATATATATGTGTGTGTGTGTGTGTGTGGATAATATGAAGTGCATAAGAGTATATTTATAAACCATTAATTACTATACAAAAGTCAATACATTATAGTGAAAAACCAATACATCATAGTACATCACAGTATAAAAACCAATACATCATATCACGGGTTAGAAGTTTATGAAAAATCAATACTTTCGAGTAAAAAACTAATATATCATAGTATAAAAACCAACACATTATAATATCGGATCAGATAGTCTAACGGGTCATGACCCATCAATTTGGCCTAACACAAGTGTTTGCCTATATATATATATATATATATATATATATATATAT
>BMAC01000114.1:352266-382891 GCA_014905375.1 Phtheirospermum japonicum
ATGGTTCAAAACGACCATAGGTACACTAGACCGACAAACTTATCCGAAAACAAACATCATCATGATCAACTTCATAATAACAACACAAGCATGATCACAACCGATAATAAAACAAACAACTAATCTAACGAGAACTAACAACTAAACTACTAAAGCCAATAACCTACATTAAATTTTGAATCGAACTTTTTCGCGTTTAAAAATGAAAAGCTCGTCCGCAAGAGAACGGAGCTATTGTAGGTGATAAGCTAACTCGAGTCGAATCACAAGGAAGACTAATTGGAAACTATTTCGGTGTTCGATTTTAAGTACATAAAAACAAAAATAAAAACTAAACTAAACTAAACACTCGATCAAATTTAGTTTGAGGTTTTCTAACATCTATGAGCAATAAAATTAAAAGCTTTAAAATGATAAATAAAAAACGAAGGTCAAGTGCACCGGAATCGTCTCCACGATCGGGGTTGTCAATCCCGATGGTTCTAAACGACCCTAAGCACGCTTGACCAATAAACTCAACCAAAGCTCATGTTAATCTAAACATCATGCAATTAAAAACGAGAACTTAAGCATTTAAAACCTGCAAATCACCAAGCATCTCCAACAAAGAAATAAAAGCTTACGAAATTAACGAGAAAAGTCGCGAAGTTCAAACGAGAAATTAAACTACGAATTACAAACTAATCTATCTAACATCTAAAGTCTGAAATCTAAGAAACTAAAACGAAAATACAGAAAGTAAAACAAAGACGAAGAACAAACGAGGAATTGACGACTCGAACTTGCAATCTTCGACTCTTCAACCCGAATTATGCGCGTAATTGAAATGGTGGCATGAACCGAGGGTTCTCTACAATATCTGGACCTTTCCCCCTCGTCTCAGCCCTGAAAATGAAGAAAACCACCGGCTTTTATAGATTTTTCAAAAATAACCGCTCAAACTGCCGGAGCGTCGACGGTGCGTCAGTCGACGCATATATATATATATATATATATATATATATATATATATATATATATATATATATATATATATTTATATATATATATATATTTATATATATATATATATATATAGAGAGAGAGAGAGAGGGTCTCCAACCGCCTTTTAAGCCCAATTAAAGTAAAGCCTGCATGTTCTTCAAATTTTAATAAACTTGTGTGGCCCATCTGTTAGTATTGGGTGGCCTTATAACAGCTCTGTGTTGCCAAGATCAATTCACGAACCACTCAACGGTCATTGTCTCACCAATCGAGCAATAAAATACTGCAAAATAAATAAAGCATATGCAATTGGTGCTCGTGCATCCACAAGAATATATACATGAGAAATAAATAAATAAATAAATAAATATATATATATATATATATATATATATATATATATATATATATATATATATATATATATTCAAATGGAAACCAATCCCTGTGTGGGAACTAGAAACCTGCTATATTACACAGGATCTGATGCTATTTATGAATTATGTACATCTAATAATATAATAGTAAAAATTATGGGAACATAAAAATAGCAATTTGAAAATATAAATAGCATTTTGGATTATTTTAAATTAGCATCACATATAATGTAATATAGCGGTTCCTAAAGTTCCTACATAGGGATTTGGTTCTCACATGATCCTAATCCTATATGTGTGTGTATATATATATGATAATATGAAGTGCATAAGAGTATATTTATAAACCATTAATTACTATACAATTTCTCGCATATCAAAACCTGTATCCGCTGCACATCTAAACCACAATATCCACAACATAATTAAATCAGAATATGAAAAACTAACACAAATCTAAATTAAACTAGAATATACACACAAACACGTATTTAAATAAAAAAAAATCTCATCCTACATTTATATGAATCTTTTCAAACATATTGTCTCAATCAAAACAAATCGATCTCATTAATACTCAATACAAAATCAACAAAAGTATAAGTGCTTAGAATTATGAATTTGAAAGAATGTTAATAAAGTATCTTACAAAATATTTCGAGTCTCATCGAACTCCAACAATGAGTAAGGATCTTGATCCGATCTCCAATTTTTAAATGAAAACATTTTAACAATATATTAGATTTATTATTACTAACTAATTGTGACTTAAAACTTGTAACTATATTAACATTTGAGATAACAATATATAAACCGACTTACCATTCCAATGTTGCAACTATTGGAAAAATTACTGATAATATTGTACATGTACCTCATCACATACTAACCACACTCGGTAGGCCCTGGTTGCTTGCGGCACTTGGAAAAAAGATTGTAAATAATAAATATTAGTTGTGAAGTACGACTTATAATATGAGTTATATTAATGCATTAAAGTAAAATAGTCTCATTCAGACCAACAAGAAGAAATTACTTGGCGTCCCTTAAATCTCTGGTAGAAGTTAAGTCAATTAGAACTCACCTATCAGTTCAACAACGGATTATCTCGTGACCACAATTGAACCTTTCATATTCCCACTTTTCAATCTATTTCATAACTCTCCTCTCCGAAAATCAATTCCAAAGAATCCTCTAATTGTATTGATCTGCAGTTCCATAATTTCAATAATTCATTTTTGTCATATAGATCTACCAAAATCATCACCAAGAGAAAAACCACAACATCTAAACTATTTAAAACCCTAAAGCTTGCGATGGCCAAAAGAATCAAATCAAACAAGAAAAAAAGATGAATGTTGTTCTAGAAACTAGCTTATCTACAGAGGAGACGAGAACTCAATGAAAAAATCAAGGCACCGAAAGAATGCCATATTGAAGAACCACAAATTTTAAATGGTGGTGGAGAAGGGCAAAAGAGTATCAATTGACTCCCTGTCAGAATCAGATTCTGATTTTGAATCCCAAAAACATTTATAGCCGAAAAAGATAAGGCGAAACAGTCAGTGCCCCACTAGAAGAAAAAGAGTCTGAGAAATAAAATATCTATTGCAGATTCGAAAGTCAATGAAAAAGATCCAGGAATAATATTCTTTCAGTGAAGGCGACTCCGATCGTCCGAAAAAGGGAACAAAGCTTCACTAACATAATTCCAAAATACCCTAAAAACCTAAACACAAGGTTTGTAATTTTATTTTTTAATATATTTTTGGTTTTTGTATAATTAAAAATTATACTCCTAATCTATTTTTCACTGAATTGTTATATAGGCATTATTGTAAATGTTGTTTATCATTCAAAGTTTAATAATATAATTATTATTATACTATTATTATTAAAATAATAATAAATATACACTTGTAACCATTTTTTGTTATAGTTAATTATCTGTTGTTGTTTTATTGGTATCTATAATTTTCATAGTGGGTTATTTTTTATGTTATATGGGCAAACTAAACTCGGTGTTCTGTCACCTTAAAAACTGCATGTGTTTTCAAAATAAATACTACAAGTTATGTCTTGATATGTTTTACATCATTACAACATATTTCTGGTCCTATTTTTTTAGGAACGGATCATGTTAGGAGTTTAATGTTCATGGTGTCTTTATATACTATATTTAGCAAGTTATGTTATGTCTCTAATATATATGTAATTCATGGTTCATATAATAGTCTATTGAAGTGTTTATGATTTATTTATCATATGACTATCAAGTTTGAACAATGTTGACATGCAGTTTACCTAATGAGTATACAGTTTTTTGATTATTCTTTTAATAATGTTTGTACTCTATTCTCAGGTTGTTCTCACGTCTCACTATTTGTTTTATATTAGTTTTACTGATTTTTGAAAATATTCCTAGACCTATTTTGTTAGGAATAGATCATGTTGGGAGTTTAACGTTCATGATGTGCTTATATAATATACTTAACATGTTATGTTATGTCTCTTTTATATATATATATATATATATATATATATATATATATATATATATATATATATATATGTGTGTGTGTGTGTGTGTGTGTGTGTGTGTACTTGCTACTTTATATAATAGTGTTATGAACTATTTATGATTTGTTTATCGTATGATTATCAAGTTTGAACAATGTTGACATGCAGTTTACCTATTGAGTATACGGTTTGTTTAATATTCATTTGATTTTGTATCTACGTTGTTCTCAGGCTGTCCTCACGTCTCACAAGTTCATTTTTTGTTTTATTAGTTATTTATGATTGAGTAAACAACTTAAATTCTATCCAGAATATCACACATGTTCAATAACATGGAAATTACAGTGCATTTACCGTTTCTCAATATTATCATGTAATAATTTCTCATGGGTTCCTGTCATATTATAATTCATGCATATATAATATGTGTGTACATCATTATGTAAAACGAACTATTATATACAATCAAGTCAATATAAATACTGTTATATGATTTGTTATTTATTCGTTATATATGGTTTACAAAAGAAGTCAAAACACAAAGAAGTTTATACACATATTGTTATATGAAATACAAAGATTTTTTTTTGGGTATGTTTTTGTATGATGAACCATTTTTGTTCAACACTATCAATAATTCAATACACATAATGTTATATATCATTTATTATTTATTTAAATATATATATATATATATATATATATATATATATATATATATAATACGTATACATATATCTCAAGCAAGTCAACTCACTACGGAGCACAACCTCTTTTACTATTTCTATGTATATGTTGTTTCTATTCAATGTGATAAATTATTATATATCTACAATTGTACTAAACCCAATGTATCCTCTTTGTTTCTTTTATTAGCATGTTTAAAGCATGGTTTTTATTTAATTATGATATTTTATACCAACTACTACACGATCATGTATTTTTTTGTTAAAGGATTGGGACATACTACTGGGTGGGGGGGGGGTTGTTGTCCTTTTCTTCTGTGGCAAGTTCGATAGCTTCAAAAATGAGCCTACTTTTATAGAGATCAAATAGGTACTCACATCGACGCAATATGAGTTTCTCAAGAAAACTTGCTTTGGAAAGTTTATAGAACTTCAAAATTTCAAAGTGCAATCCCAGATAATGCACAATATATTATGCAAGGAGGTGGCCCAGAGCAGGAATGACGAGTTGTGGGTTGACATGAACGGTAAAATCTTGCGCTTCAGGATAAAGGGGTTTTTCGTTATTATTGGGTTAAAGTGTATTGGGTCTTGCAAAAAGTCTGGGATTGAACAAGTCTCTGGTGGTATATATGACAAATATTTTGCTCAATTCGATTCACTTACCAGACAAGCCATCCATTAAAGATTTACCATGGGAATTTCAAAACTGACAAAGATTCTCTGCACGTGCTTGTCAATTTTTTACTTGGTTTCAATTGTCATTATTGGTGGAGCGTTCTTACATTGACTTGTTGACGGTATTGCAGAAATAATTATCCTTGGGAAAAGGAAGTCTATCAATTCACTATAGAATATTTAAAAGGCCAGTGTTATGGAAAGTAAAAGAGTGATGCGAATAATTACAAGAAGGGGCAAAGTCATTTCATATACTATAGATCTTGTGGTTTCATTATATCAGTACAGTGGTGGTTTTATGAGTTCTGTGAGAATGTGATTGGTATAACGTGTATGCTAATTTGATAATCTGCACTACTAAGGATGATAAAGTGGAGGTCCATAGGGGAACATAAAAACAAAGACATCAAAGCAAACTTTATCAATTTACCCAAACAAGGTAACACAAAATCCTCTATCCCGAAATAAACATTTTTGTTCCACATTTTTTTTTATTTCATTAGTTTACTTAATATACACATTTACTCGTACACACATGCACAGGAGGAGCAGAATTTCCTAGAGTAGAGAGATTTTCTCAAGGGTCTTAACCAGTGGATGCGTTGTGATGCCCCCCCACCCCCACCCCAAGTTCTTCATCGGGATTTATACCTACTTTGAGTAGTAGGTTTGATGAATTGTCCAAAAATAAAACGTAATTGGGATTGATATGGAGAAACTTAAAGTTCTATTCAAGGATTTCTCTATCGATGTGTTTGTTTTGCTAACATTTTCATTAAATTTTTTCATATTCCTTTTTGAATTATACGCTTCGTGAATTTATATGAAATAATTAATATACAATAAATCATTCTTTTTTCCTAAGGTACTGAATTGTGGAAAAGGTGATGATTTCCACGTTCAAAAGGTCTGAATTATTGTGCACTATCTTGCCTAGAGTATCAACATTATTTTTTAAAATTTTCGACCACATCCGTGACTCTAAAATAACTCTTTCTATATTTGTTTCATTTTTAAGGAGACTGCAAACGAACCAATCGACTCTTACACACAGTCGCTTGATGATATCGAGCCTGCTAATATTGAGGTGCCGACATAGTTGTTTGAGGAGCTAGTTAGGAGTACTACTAAACAAACTACACACTCTCATCAAGCCAGTGTTGCAAATGGGCAAAAATAATAAAAAGGTACGTCTTAATTGTATTCTATTATGTGGTCTAGAGCCTCTCACTTTCTCATTTTCAATGGTGTGTGATTTATGTGTGTTTGATAGTTTATTTATGTTAGAAAATTATATCCACGCGTTATTAAGTTCTATTTATATTTGTGTTCACGTTTCGGTTACATATGTGGAAGATTATGTGTGTTGATACTTGAATGACACCATCATATTCTTGAAATATTTATTTTGTTTCTATATATATTATTTTATGTTTATTTTGCCAAACCATGTAATAATTACCATTTTTCATTGTTATGATTTTATTCACGTGTTAGGTATGATGCTTCTTTTGTTAATTTATTCATTTGTTAAAATGAATAATAGGTTTGTGTTTTCAAGTTTACTTTTTTTTTTTACTATAAGAATATCATTATAATAATATCATGGTCTGCTTAGTGTTTTATGCAAGAACGTCAATACACACACACACATTTACATTGTCACTCATAAATTTTATATCAAACTACTTACCTAGTTTATTGTAAATGTATCTTATGTTTTAATTCATAAATCATGTTTAATTAGAAGGCCGAATATGTTACTGACACAGTTGGCGCACCACCTCTTGTTAGCAACTTTGAACCAAGTTTTGAGCACAAACACATTCGGTTGTCGAGGCCATCATTTGACGCTATCTCGTTTGGTGTTAATAATAATGTGTCAAATGGTGTAAGAGGTGTTATGGCACTTGCGCTGCAAAAGAGGTACTATTTTTCAAACTTCACGTTCTAATTCGTACTTCCCTGGGTTATTAGTATATTTATTAAAAATAAATTATTATGTATATTTAAAGGAACTCAATTTGGTAGTTCTGGCTAACATTATTGTGAAATCGATCAAATTGTTTACTTATTTATATTCAAAATCATATCAATTTAATTATTTCACAACATCCCTTTAAAATCTATCTATTAGATAAATGTGTTTTTTTATTTAACGGTTTTAACAATTTCTTCAATAATGTTCATGTGTCAGTTTTTGATATTTTTATTAAAAAAGAAATCAACATGCAATGTACTACTTGTTTAGTTTATTTAGTAGTTTTTACACATTTTGATAGATTTCGGAGTGTATATTGATAAATAATGCAATCTCAGTACTCGCGGTTACACGTTTATAATTAACACACTCTCTTCTTTTAAAATGCGTACTCATTTGGTTTGTATATTTTAATTACATTATCTATGTAGTTGTTCCCAAAAAACAAAAAAAGAAGATTGCACCGAACAAATGCACAGGATCATGGTGATTATTATTAGACTTTAGAAGATGAGGAGAAGGCACACAATTTTGATGCGTGGTTGCAAAAGGGGCTCCTAATGCATCCAAAAGACCCCTAATGGTATTTTTTCTTTTGATTTTAATTTCAGATTTATGGTTCAGTTATCAATATAATATTGTATGCTTTATTATACATATGGATTTGTTACCAGTTCAATGATTTTCTTTTTTTGCTTTTTCTCAAGTTTAGGTTTGATTACTATTAGTTTCTCACACTTGATGGGCCTTGAAAGTTCTGGGATGATTTATAAAATATAATTTAGTGATAATTTATAAAATAGTCTCACTAAATTATAATACTTCTCTACTCTCAGTCCTTTAGAACTCTCTCCATTTCTCAACACCCTAAAAAAGCTGAAATTGTAATCACGAGGGTCATGAGAGGATACACAACGTGAGACCCGATTTTGAAAATCAATCTATTGGTGGTCATCTGAATTGGACTGCCCAGTGGGACCTGCCTCATTGTCGTGGCATGTGGTATCTCATATCACGTCCAAAGAATTAGTGGAAACAACCTATTTAAGGTTGGAAGTGCGCATAGTAGCGACCCACCTACAAAGCACCCAACCAAGAAGGCGAGCCATTTTATTGCCAGTAAATCGTGAGGTGACAACGTTAGTTAGTAGTCTAAAAAGGTTGTAGCCCCATGGATAAGTTATGTCTAACTTGTGAAAAAGAGTTTATAAATAAGTTGGCCACAGGTCCGTGACGGAGAAGTGAAAGTTTACTGCTAGAGATAATGAATGTCGGGAATAATAAGGCCTCGAGATGTAAATACATGAAGAGAATTCTTAATAGTACTAGGCTTTATTATATAACAAGCGTATTTTTGATAAAACCTGGCAACACCATCATTGGCACTGAGCTAGGACATGTAACTTCGCATTTCCGAGAACAGCCTACCAATTTAAAAGGAATGAATGAGAGAAAGACAAGTAATCTGTAAAGAGGATGAGGTCTTAAATCGACCGACTCAAACCTTAGATAATTAACACAAACACCTCTCATTATCTCTACGTGGATCTTTCATTTTTAAGTACAATTTTCTTGGTTTGCTTACGTGTGTATTGTAAAATTTGAAGGTCTATGGTTTTAAAAATAAGTCTCAGTTGTATGATGTTGTTATCAATGTTAACCAACACTGATTACCAACATCAACCAGAGTTAAAAAATATGCAGCAGAAATAAAACTTAAGAACACGGCAAATTAAATTCAATTCACAAGTAAAAGTACTTGTGAACTTGGGTGTACAAACCCGAAAACTATATTACTTTCTTGTTCACGATCGATACAAAAATATGAAGTAATATATGAAAACTAAAATATCAAAAACTTGATACTAAATACTTGTTGCCGTGATGAAAAGATCTTCTTCGTTGGTTACGAAACTTCAAAGAACTTGTCAATCTCGAACAATGGCTCCAAGTAGTCTTCACGTCCTTTCCTTTCTGTGTTGCTTGCTTGCGTCTTCTTGAGAAATCCCGTGCGTCTTTATTGCGTCCAAGAAGTGTTACCAAGTCTTAGTATTCTATTGTCTTAAATAGAAAATCTTTGAATTCTAAACTTGGTAAATTAGCATACTAAATTCTAGACACAATCTAGGAAAATAAAGTCCTATAAATAAACTAGGAAACAAAGTCTAGAGTTCCTAATTTATTTTGTGCCTAAGAAAGGCAAATCACAAAATAGGAATTATTGCCAAGAATAAATTCCTCAACAATCTCCCCCTTTTGCCTTTCTGGATAAAATACTACGACGCAAAAACAAAAACTACTAACTCCCCCTAAGTTGGAAAACTCCCCCTAAATAAAACACCCAGTGTTGTTAAACCATCATCCCAACATTACAAACCAACGTTGTTCAGAAATCACTTAACAAAACAAAATAGATCAAACAGGAACTTATTGACTTCGGACCCTCTTCGAACGATGAGGGGATGTCGAAGTTCCTTCACCCCTATCCTTTCGCTTCTTCTTCTGCATTCTCTTCATCTTCTTCAAGGCCTTATTGCGAGAACGTATCCTCTTCCTTCGTTTGTCCCGAGCAAGACTTGCCTAGGCCTCAGCAGCAACAGTATCCTCATCAGCATCATCAGCATTATCCTTATCCGCGTCATCCTTACCTGCGTCGCCAACATCATCTCCCCCTTTTTGACCAGAAGGCAAAAGGGCCTCCATAAGCGAACCACGAAGTGCCTTCAGCTGGGTCATTTTCGTATCAATCCAAGCCAAATGCGCCCGAAGAACCTACGCAGAAATGTGGACCATGTTGGGACCAATGTTGGGAACGCTGGACCCAACACCACTAGCACCATTGGCTTGGAAAGGCGCCTGCCAAGGTAGATCGATAACTCTTGCACCTATAACATGTTGGCCCCTCAGAGCAACCAGTCAGCTTCCCCAGTAAGCAAATCATCAGGAAGAAGCGCCAAACCCTGATTCTCTAGCAGGCTGAAGATTAAAGAGGGAAAGCACAACGATGCGGCGGACCTGGTGGTGGCGAACTTCGTGACAATATCAAACACATGCTGCCCGAAACTGAACTTGATACCCCTCCCAATCCTGTACAAAAACTGGGCCTGAGACCACGTAAAACACGTAGTATTCTTGGAGGGAACCCAGTTGCAAATGGCCACCTTGTGCAAAATAGAGTAGAGAGAAGAAAGCCGAGTGCTCGGCAAATTTTCAAACCACGCATGCACCATACCGCCAGATAAGAACGAAATAACCTCATCCATATCATCCACAGTAGAATCACCCTGATACGGTTCAGTCCCAAATAACTCATCAATCAAATCAGGGGTAAAACTAAACACTTTGCCACGCACAAATACTTTGCCAAAATTCACAGAATTTAGATCAACAATGGAGGGCAACAGATTAGCATAAATCTCCATGACTATATCACGAACAAAAGGCATGGCAGTGGAGACTATGGAATGCATACCTTTATGCTGAAAATAGGCAACCAAGTTCTGCCTTTCAAACAAATCAACCAGGACTCAGCACTCAGCAATCATATGTCGAGTCCGGTACTCAGAAAATAACTCCTCGGCCTCCGCAGTCAAGAACCTATCAGAATGCGGCACCATGTCTTCGAGCTCTATGGCCCGAGAAGGAGAGCCACCAGAGGAGTGTGAGGGAATAGAGGTATCGGATGGAGTTGGCGTGGGAGCACGAGAAGCAATATCATCAGAGGCAGAGCTGGAGGACGAAACAGATGGGGAATGATGTGATGTTGGTATGGGAGAACCAACATGAGGAGCAACATTGTCCTTCTTTGCAGTCTTCTTTTTCTTCTTGTCCTTCTTGTAGGTAGAAAGGATATCCCGAAGAGGCACATCAAAAGAAGAATTAGGGGAATACTCAAATAGATCAGGATTGAAATTGGGCTATGTCTCACGGACAGGAGACGGGGGGAGATCATCGGCAATCGGTCGAGATGAACTCGTCACTTCACCGGAGAAAAAGTCCAAAATAGTATAAGGAGAGGACGAGTTTCAGTTGCAGTAGAACCTGGGGAAGCCTTGACTGATGCCGGGGTAATTTTCTTGTCGGCCAATTTCACAGTCTGCTTCTGGCGAGGCGTCGTCTTCTTCGTCAGACTCGGAGCTGAAGCAAACGGCGGCACGGACCCCTCAACCGGAGCGGCAAGAATATAATCATCATCATCAGGGTAAGACATCACCGTGACATCCTCCGCGAGGTTCATGTGCTCAATGGGCACATTGCAGTGCGGCCCTACTTGGCTCTTCGGTACTGCAGGTGGCATGATGCCGGGAGGTATGTTGCGCAACCGCCGGGACCTTTTCAGGGTAGGGTTACCCACTCGTCCAAATGTTTCTGCAACAAACACCAAGTTTGGGGGATTGTCAACATCGATTTCATTCCTGGGCTATCCTGGGAACACCTGCGCTTCAGGGGCGATGTCAATCGGCGGCGTAGCATAGATAGCCTCATGAGACTCGAGTGGCAGCAAGGGAGGCGGTGATGTTATTACCGGTGGTGGGTTGGAAGAAGAACCACCACCGATTTCGGAGCGTATATCCAGGCCTCCAATTTTCACATAAGGTGCAGGAACCTATTCGCCAGAGCGACGGAACTCTGTCGGTAACTCAGGAATAGATGAGGACGAGGGCGAGTTCGACATCCTACAATTTTCTCAAAAACACAAGAGCAACAAAATCGAAATAGATGGAGAATTTTTGTGAGAAATCAAGAGGTGAATTGCAGAGGGTTAATGATCAAACGGTAAAAAGAATCAGGTATTTAAGCTTCCTAGAAAAAATGATCGTTGCCAAGGAGAGAGAAAAAATAGAAAATAAAAGGAAAAAGCCCTAACTTTACCTTCCAACGGATTTTGGGTCTAAAACCTGATTTTCTCTCCTTCTTAAAACAAAACCACTCCCCCTTAATGTAGGATACGTGATCACACCCACTACAACCATTATCTCCCTTTTTTTAGAAAATAAACTCCACAACTCTTCTTACAAAATCGGCCAAAGTAGAGAGCTAGATTAAATGAACCAGCAGCCCAGTAGTATCAGTTTTGTGCAATATAAATTTTCACTCTCCAAATTAAGCTCGTTATTACCTGTCCAGCCGTCCGAGTACAACTCCACTGAAACACTTTGTTAGCTAGATTCAAAACACAATTAAGAGAATTCAAGATAGACAAAAACACAAGTAACAGTTCGCACAGCAAGTAGACATCTTCCCAAAGTATGAATGTCCTATTGGGTGCCTAAAATTTATGACCTAAGAAGGTTAAAAAATTCACATTATGGTTTTAGTGACTTTGATCAGTGTTGCTTTTTATTACTGATAACATTATGAACCAACATTGCCTCAGGCGAAGTCAATGGAAACTTACCCCTTAACCCAAGTTAATGACTACGTGAAAATCTCTCAAGAAGGTGAAATTTAAAGATTGGATCAATTTGTATCCAGATTTTCTTCATCTTTTTAGTGATTTGAAGATAAATAGCTTATCTTCAGCAATTGCTGTTAACACCTCTTGTTTTTGGACCTGGGAGAAAACCAATTTCTGTGGGCAACCTCCACAATCACCTTATTGAAGAGGTTAGTCTTTTTGTCATCACTTTTATTTCAACACTAGACCTTATCTCACTTTCAACCAGACTCAATGCATTTGGATTATGTATGAAAAGAAAAATAAAAATGCATGCAAAAATATACAGATGTTGTGACTGATGTTGAAATGGTGTGTCACAACACCACACACCAACATTGGCTTAGACAATGCACATAACGAGATCTCTTTTCAAATGAGAGAAGGTCTTGAAATCTAATGCCTTGGTGAAGATGTCAGCAAGCTGATTGTCTGTTCCTATATGCTCAATGCTAACAATCTTCCTCTCAACTAAGTTTCAAATAAAGTGGTACCTTATGTCAATGTGTTTGATTCGAGAATGTTGGACAGGATTTTTCGAGATGTCAATGGCGCTGGAATTGGCACAAAGCACAGTCAAAATACTACTGTGCAAACCATAGTCATCTATCATTTGGTTCATCCATAATTATTATGTACACACACTTCCAGCTGCAATATACTCGGCTTCAGCCGTAGAAAGAGAAATACAATTCTATTTTTTGCTAAACCAAGAGATTAGATTATTTCCCAACAAAAGACAGCCCCCTATAGTACTCTTCCTATCGACCACATCCCCATCCCAGTCCGAATCAGTATACCCTACAAGTTCAGTACCAGTATCTTTTGTATACCACACACCTAGTTATGTTGTACCAGTAATGTACCTAATGATTCTTTTAACGGCTTTTAAGTGTGACTCTTTTGGATTAGACTGATATCTAGCACATAAACACACAATATACATTATATCAGGTCTACTTGCTGTCAAATACAACAGACTCCCTATCATGCTTCTGTACATGGTGTTATCAACACCCTTACCAACATCATCTCTCGTCAGTTTTACAGTTTTCCCCAGTGGTGTTTTCTTATGAGTTTCACTTTCTAACCCAAACGTTTTGACTAAGTTCTTAGCATATTTAGTCTAGGAAAGGAAAATACCATCATCAAGCTGTTTGATTTGAAGATCGATAAAGTATGAGAGATTACCTTCCATGCTCATCTCAAATGTATCGGACATTCGAGTGATAAAATCCTTGACCATCTACTCGTTAGTGGATCCAAAAATAATATCATCTACATAAATCTGGACGATTAAGATGTGCTTATTGGATTTAAGGAGAAACAAAGTTTTATCAACTTCCCCTCGTCTAAAGTTCAAATAGAGTAAATGTTGAGTCAACCTTTCATACCAAGCTCTATGAGCTTGTTTTAAACCATATAGAGCTTTCTTCAGTTTTAAAACAAAGTTGGGTTTTTGGGGATCTACAAATCCTTTAAGTTGCTCAACATAGACCTCTTCACTTAAGACTCCATTTAAAAACGCACTCTTTATGTCCATTTGATGCAATGATATCTTCATATAACAAGCAACAGCAAGCAAAAGTCTTACCGACTCAATGCGAGCAACAGGGGCAAATGTTTCATCAAAGTCAATTCCTTCAATATATGTGTACCCTTGCGTAACCAACCGAGCTTTGTTCCTCACAATGTTGCCTGCCTCATCAGTTCTGTTCTTAAAAATCCACTTTATCCCAGTGACGTGAGAGTTCTCTGGACGAGGGACTAAATCCCAAACATCGTTTTTGGCAAAATGGTCCAGCTCCTCTTGCATTGTCTTTATCCAGAAATCATTCTTGAGCGCATCCTCCACACGCTTGGGCTCTGTTTTACAAAGGTACAAAGATTCACGAATCTTAGAACAATTAGTAGACAGACAGACGTACCTGACCATTTCCTTGAAATTTAGCTGTCGCCTTCTTGTACTTCTTTCATCAAGTCTCCGATCATTTGGCCCACGGGGTGGTTTCTCTGAATTCTGAATGGGATGTCCCTTTGATGAAGGTCGATGGGGTCAGCTGGATCTTCATCTTCTGAATCAGAACCTGATTCTGCGGCGTCTTGAGCTGATGTTGGTTCTGATGTTGAGTTCTCAGAACCAACATTGGTACCAACATCACTCAACTCTCTAGTTTCAGGACCTGCATCTTTGTTTTCAGTACCTGCACTATCATCTACAGGAAGAGTGGCATTATCTTGAGGATTTTGATCATAAATCAGATCATTATCCTCGGTAGGTTTAACTCCACTCGTTAGATCATCGAACTTGACATTGACAAACTCAAACATGCTTCGAGTTCTAAGGTTAAACAACATATATGCATGACTATTTTGGGAATAACCCATGAAGATGCACTTGTCACTTTCTGAGTCCAGTTTAGCTAGATGATTTCTATCGTTGAGCACATAGTAAATACATCCAAACACATGAAAATAGATCAAGTTCGGTTTTTTACCCAACAACAATTCATAGGGTGTGTCACATGAAGCTGGTCTAAAATAAACCCTATTTATTATATGGCATGCAGTATTCATAACTTCAGCCCAAAAATGTTTTGCAATGCCATTAGAAATGAGCATAGTTCTAGTCATCTCAGCTAGAGATCTATTTTTTTGTTCAGCTATGCCATTTTATTAGGGAGTGATTGGTGAAGAAAACTCATGACTTATGTCTTCCGAAGTGCAGTATTTTGAAAAGGATGCATTTTCAAACTCTTTTCCATGATCAGTTCTAATCCTACCAATGTTCACACCAAATCTTATACACAGCCTCTTTGCAAGTTTTTTGAATGCTTCAAAGGTTTCAGATTTTTCTTTTAAAAACTCTACCCGAGTGAAATGAGAAAAATCATCAACAATGACTAGTACGTACCTTTTACCACCAAGGCTCTCAACTTCAAGTGGTCCCATAAGATCCATATGAAGGAGTTCGAAGCAAAATGATGTAGTGAGACTTTGCTGTACTGGATGTGGCACTCTGACCTGCTTTTCTTTCTGGTATGCCTCGCACACAGGGATGATCTTGGTGTTGAGCTTAGGAAGCCTAGACACAGCTTCTTCCTTGGCCAACCTGTCCATCATCTTGTAGTTGACATGCCCGAGCTTTTGATGCCACACCTCAGCATCACTCAATTGAGATAGTTTGAAAAAGGCATCACTTTGGATTTGGTAGCAGTTATCTTAAGTCCTTTGACCAGTGAGAATACATGGTCCATTCTCCTCATAGACTTCACACTTTTCACGGTTAAATTTGACACTAAAACTTCCGTCGCACAGTTGACTTATGCTTATCAAATTTGCAGTAAGTCCTTCTACCAGCAGCACATTTTCCAGAGTTACAACGCCGGGAACATGGAGAGTTACTCGACCAACTATTTGTCCATTTGCACCTCCATCATACTTTACCTTTCCACCTCGGAATATGAAAATGTTGGAAAGTATTTCCTCTGACCCAGTCATATGCTTCGAGCATCCACTATAGAAATACTAGGCTCCAGGGACGTGGGATTTCAGGGAGGTATGGATCATATTTCACTTGATGGTATTTTTCTTGACCCACACTTGTTTGAACCTAGTGTTGGTATTGATGTTGGTAACACGGGAACCAATAAGGGATTCTGCAGCCACCTTTGTTTTCTGAAAATGTCTTCTCTCGCCAATAATCTTCCAGCAAAAAGGCCGAATGTGACCTGGTTCACCACAATGATGACACACGAACTGTCTCCTTCTCTTCTTGTGGAGTTTGGACGATTTTTGTTCTTGGCTAGATACTTGTGTTGGCTGATTCGGTTTATAACCAATTCCATGCTTTGAGGTTTCTGGGAAGATGATCTCAAAGATTTCATCAAGCTTTGTCTTCCCTTTGTTCAGATTCGTGATAGTTCCTTGAACCTTCGTCAACTCGGTTTTCACCTTTTCTAACTCAGCATCCTTCTTGGTGAGAGACGTTTCCAAGCGAACAATTATGTCGAGTTGATCATCCTTCTCCTTGGTTAGTTTTTCAACTTCTTTCATGAGATCCTTCACCTTGAGTACCTATTTTCCCCAACTGACAAACAGTTGCTTGTGCTCAATACTTAACTGCTCGTATTCCTCAATGTAGTCAGTAGTCTCTGCATTCAGGCACACAATGTTGGTTTTAAGGATACCAACATGGACGTCGTTGTCCCACACAACATTGGAGAATAAGGATGGAACAGGTTCAATTGACTCGAAATCATTGACATCCTCAGTAAAGTCTGTATAAACCATGCTCTTCTTCCTAAGAGTGTTAGCACACTCATTCTTATAGTGTCCCCAACCCTTACATTCATGACATTGCACCTCACTGAGTGGTTTCGTGGGACTGGATGTATTGGGAATTGACGATGTGAACTGAGATCTGGGAAGAGCGCGTCCAGTGAATTTTGGTGTAGACGCTTGTGGCCTGGACTTTGTGCTTGAACCTCCAATGTTGTTCTTCTTCTTCAAGAAATTATTGAAACATTGGTTCACAAAAGACAATTCGTCCTCCTCAAGCGTAGTGGATTCCATCTTTTTCAGAATCTCATTCAAATCAAACTCCTCATCATCTTCATCGTTGTCTAGGTTAGCATCGGAGAAGAGAGCCACATTCTTCTCTTTTGAGTTGGAACCAAGGTGTTCCATCTCATATTGCTTTAGGTTTCCAACCAAGGTGTTAAACTCTATATCATCAACATCTTTAGATTCTTCTATGGCAACCACCTTCATAAATTTCTTTGAGATGGATCTCAGCAGTTTTCCTACAAGACGGGAGTTAGTTATTTAATCACCAAGCTCTATGCACTCGTTTGTAATGTCTGATAGTCTCATGGAGTAGTCCATGATCGACTCCTTTTCATCCATTCTCATTGCTTCGAAAGTGGACATCAGCATTCTCAGTCTAGATCTCTTCACGCTCGGAGTTCCTTCACACACCCTTTGAAGTGCGTCCCATGCATCCTTTGCTAAGTGGAAATTCTTGATGACTCTGTAATAGCTTGCATCTACATATCCACACAAGGTGTTAATGCATTTGGAATTCCAGTTTGCAGTAGCTATTTCGTCAGCAGTCCAATCTTCCTCTTTCTTGTCGATGGTATCACCTTCACCATCAGTGACACGTGGCTTTTCCCATCCGACTAGTACAATTCTCCATACACGTTCATCAATGCTCTTTAAGTGCCAACGCATCCTCTGTTTCCAGAGGGAATAGTTCTCCCCATTGAGGATCTTTAAGTGCCAACGCACCTAAAAATAAGGATCAGTACTTAAAAGGTTAAGTAACCCTCTCTAGATGCCAATTGTAAAATTTGAAGGTCTATGGTTTTGAAATAAGTCTCAGTTGTATGATGTTGTTATCAATGTTAACCAACACTGATTACCAACATCAAACATAGTTAAAAAATATGCAGCGGAAATAAAACTTAAGAACACATCAAATTAAATTCAGTTCACAAGTAAAAGTATTTGTGAACTTGGGTGTACAAACCTGAAAACTATATTACTTTCTTGTTCACGATCAATACAAAAATATGAAGTAATATATAAAAACTAAAATATCAAAAACTTGATACTAAACACTTGTCACCGTGATGAAAAGATCTTCTTCGTTGGTTACGCAACTTCGAAGAACTTGTCAATCTCGAATAATGGCTCCAAGTAGTCTTCACGTCCTTTCCTTGCTGTGTTGCTTGCTTGCGTCTTCTTGAGAAATCCCGTGTGTCTTTTTTCCGTCCAAGAAGTGTTACCAAATCTTAGTATTCTTTTGTCTTAAATAGATATTCCTAGAATTCTAAACTTGGTAAATTAGCATACTAAATTATAGACACAATCTAGAAAAATAAAGTCCTATAAATAAACTAGGAAACAAAATCTAGAGTTCCTAATTTATTTTGTGTCTAAGAAAGGCAAATCACAAAATATGAATTATTGCCAAGAATAAATTCTTCAACATGTATCATTTATTGAGTTTAGATTGTTGTTCAATATTTTGGCATCAACACACTACAATTATTTTCTTAAATAAAACACAGTTATATAGCATTTTTATACGTGATCAATAACTTCTCACAAAAGAACTACTAATATTTTGTACTAATAATTCGACTATATTATTTTTATTTGAATGAATCAAAACCTTATTACTTTCCTATTACATTTAGTATGTATTTTATTTTTGACTTCCATGTATACATCTATTTATATTAAAATTACATTACCCAACGTACCTAGATTAGCATTTGTGAAAACTGAGTATACAATGAACAAAGTTTGATTAACCATAGGGCTTAAATGGTAAATATAGCATTTTAACTATATTAACCAAAGTATTCTTAAATTATGTGAAATAATCATAAATCTATCTTTTTGGGATGAATACAGTATTATTTAGGTCATATAATTAATATTGTTAAAATTATTAGTAAATAAAATTGAGTAACTTTGAAAATTTTATGCGAGAAATCTAAATCTCTAATTACGATGGAATGAGAATAAAAGAAAATTATTAAATGAGCTACTATTATGTCTATCGCGCATACAGAAGGCTCTTCTTGTGTGGTTTCTCCATGAGGAACGATGTGCAATGCGCTACATGATAGTCCTGAAGATTAAAATATAATGGATGATTCAGATATCGGTAGTCAATATCGCACTCCGAATTTTCTAAAACTTGGACATACCAAGGAATTACAGGACAAAATCAGGCATGTACAATACAAGTCTCCTACTCCTTTTATTGTTTATGGAACAAGAACCTCTCCAGTTTTGCGCAATATGAGTATATGGCTTATAGAAAGTCTCTGGCAGAAATTAATCAAGGGATTCACTCGAGCGTGAATTTCTTATGAAACGCTAGTATTTTAAAATCTCTATTCTTTTTTTTTTTTACGTAATTACTATGTTTATTTTATTGGCCTGTGATCAGATCCGTTTTCCATCTTTTATTAATAAGGCCTTGCACTACAATTTATTTTAAAAACTAAAGTTTTGACTAATCCCATATCGAAGACGGAGTGTTTTGAGGAAACTGATGTAGGATATGAGTATAATCAATGTTATGACATTATTTGGCGTCTGAGCTAAAGTCTAGTCAAGATCGAAAAGTGATAAGGTTGGAGGACAACAGTCCAATTCTCAGAACTTTGGCTCAAATATTGGGATGGTGTTCCATGACGCAGTCTTCTTTGTTCATTCTTGATTCGCAGCACACGTTGAGAGACTAAAAATCAAGTCAAACCGACTCATTTCGAAAAATTATTATGATTGATCTCCCAAGTTAGATACAAACACTGCGCACTTTGTGTGTGGACATGTGCATGCCATTTCATCGCTCGTTACCATTTCTTTGATTAACAATCAATACTATTTTTTTCTTCGAGTTTGACCTGCACATTAAATAAACAGAAAAATAATTACTTATATTGTTATTGTTGTTATTATTATCATCATTTATTAATTCATTTTGGAAAAGTAAAAGTCCAAATGATATGAAGTAATGGATAAACTCAAACTTCTTTTGAAAAACATGAATAAGTTTAACTGATAGATATCTTTTGATTTTGGCAAATACTTGGGTGAGACCGGTCTCATAGTATGAGACCACTTTTTACCATATATTTATGTCCGACCCGTTCATTGTCCAACCCACCCGTTTCCCGACCCGCCTGCTACCTAACCCTAACTATAAAAAGAAAAAAAGAACACAAAACTTCATTTTCAACCCAGCAGCCCCACCTCCTCCCTTCTACTCCGTTTCTCTCCACCGACAGTCATTGTTCTTCGGCGGCGATCACCATTTTTATCACAAAATTTAACCACAAAAATATAATTTGATTCCTCTCGGCCTCCTTGTTATAAATCCATAATTGGATTTACGATCTAATGGTGCGGTCACCGTAGATCTGGAGTCAAAATTTACGATTTGTCAACTTTGATCTACGATCTACGATGATTCACGGGGACAAATTTAGATCGGCAACCACCGTTTAACTCCTTGTGTTGTAATCTATAAGAGTTTGTTTTTTTTTTTTTGTTTTTTTTTTTTTTTGCAAATGTTTTGTTCAAATCTGAATTATATATTTTTTTCTTGCTGGGGAAAATTTTTGATTTACCGGTTCAATATCGATTGGATTTACTGAGATTCTATGTTTGATATGTGATAATCTTATATGTTATTTCTTAATTAATTGGTTTAATATAATTAATTTATTAGCTTTTTTGTCCATTAATTATGGTTATTTTTATAACTATATTATTTTTGGCTGAATATTTGATAAACATATGCAAGTTTCTTTCAGCCATCAGCAATGTCAATGTTGTTGCAGGCTTGTAGTAAGAAGATATGTGTGTGTGTGAATATTTTAACTCATGGTTGCAATAAAATTTGAAGGTATTACATAAGGTTGTTATAGTATTATAAAATATAGTTCATGTATCACAAAATATTGGTAAAGTTRTTCAAAACATAGTTRAAGTATCATGGATTGTTAATATGTTATTTCTATTTTTTCATCTATATGTTTTTAACTCGATATATTTTAGTATCACAAAAGATTGTTAAAATATAACAAAATATTGTTAAAGTATCACAATTTTTATACCTACTTTTAATTTAAAGCAGTTAAGAAAAATTTATAAGTCAAGATGTTTAAGTATCACAAAATGTAGTTATAGTATTACAAAACATTATTGGAGTATCACAAAATATAGTTAAAGTATTGCATGATGATATTAATTATTCTAAAACTTTTTTTTATTATATGTAATTAAAGTATCACAAAATATAGTTAAAGTATCACAAAATATTGTTAAAGTATTACAATTCACAAGTTTCTAATTTATATTTTATATCTATGCTTTTTTTCTATAAGGTAGTCAATATGTGATTTTTATTTTTTCCATCTATATGTTTTTAACTCAATATATTTTAGTATCACAAAAGATTGTTAAAGTATCACAAAGCATTGTTAAAGTATCACAAATATTTTAGACCTGCTTTCAATTTAAAGCATAGTTAAGCAATATTTTTAACTCAATATGTTTAAGTATCACCAAAATATAGTTAAAGTATCACGAAAGATCGTTAAAGTATCACAAGTTTTTTTCTTTAAATTAAAGTATAGTTAAGTAACATTTTGTACTTAAGATGTTTAAGTATCACAAAATATTTTCAAAGTATTAAGAAATATTGTTAAAGTATCACAAAATATTCGATTATTTTTACAATTTTTTTTACTAAGTAATTAAAGTAACGAAAAAATTTGCAAGAGTATCACCATTTTATTATTATTTATACAGTTAAAATCTAGCTCAATTATGAACATAATACAAATAAAACTAGCAGATGCTAAGCTGGTGAGCCATCATATACTGCGAAGATGATTTGTAGTTTTAAAACAAACTGAAAATTATTCGCAAACAGCAATCCTGAGAAAATACTTGAATTCTTACAACATACATGAAAATTAAATACAAGCGAAATTGAACAAACAAGCTCCAAAAGCTCAAAATCTAGCTAACACAAAATATTAGTTATACAGATGCATAAATCAAAAACAAAAAATGAGATCGACAAAAGCCACCAACAAAACAACAAGCAAAATAACAATTTGATCCCTACATCTTTGCAGTTTTAACCAGGTCAAGACATTATTCGTATTAACGACACAATAACCGGCTTTTGTGTACATGTTGAAAGGACCTTCATCGATCATTCTGCAATGCATATAGACCTCTCTCGACGAACCAATTTTCGTGATTAGTTTCTCACCGGCTTTCAGTAGGTGCCACCCAATGCCTCTCCTGAAATACATTTAATCACAAAAACTCAACAGAAACCCTCAAACTTCATCTTGCTACTACTAACAGACAATTTAGAAACTTAAACCCATCAAACCTAACAAAAACGCCAAATTAGTGAAATTAAGTACTACATGTACATGTACCTTCTGAGTGGTTATGCCAATGACCCCATTCTGTTCGAGTTAGCGGGTAGTTATGTTCTTCAACGTGAAGAAGAACTTTATATTCTTGTATATCTTTATCCAACTTGATCCTTATTAACGCTTTACAATCCATTCGTGTACTAACAATTTTTTTTCTTCTTCCCTCAACATCCCCTGTTTTCGTTACATTTTTTCCAGTGCAAGAACAAATAAAATATTTTTCTCTCAATTGTCCATCGGTATTGTTTTTGTCCGTTGACTTGCGCATGCTAAATCCCACCGCCCGAGCGTGATCACAGTACAAATCATAAAGTTCGTCTATTATTTTTCTTCTTATCCCAGTTAAAGATCCTCTTATGTCCACTGAATCATTTAGTTCTGCAAAGCATTGAAAAGTATCACAATTCTTATCAAAAGTATCACAGAAAGTAATAAAAGTATCACAAACGATATTAAAAGTATTACAAACGGTACTAAAAGTATTATACAATTAGAAAGTACAGTAATACCTTCATCCAAAACAGCATTATAAAGTATCACAGATAGTATAAAAAGTATTACAAATGGTACTAAAAGTATTATACAGTTAGAAAGTGCATTAATACCTTCATCCAAAACTGAAAAATAAAGTATCACAAAATATATTAGAAGTATCTCAAACTGTACTAAAAGTATTACAAACGGTACTAAAAGTATTATACAATCAGAAAGTGCATTAATACCTTCACCCAAAATAGCATAATAAAGTATCACAAATAGTATCAAAAGTATCAGAAACGGTACTAAAAGTATTACAAGCGTTACTAAAAGTATTACACAATTAGAAAGTGTAGTAGTACCTAGGTCCATATCTTCTGCTCTAGTTGATATAGGAATACAATCAGCACCCTTATATCCTTCATCCAAAACAACATTACAAAGTATCACAAATAGTATCGAAAGTATCATAAATAGTATCAAAAGTATCACAAACAGTACTAAAAGTATTATATAATTAGAAAGTTCAGTAATACCTGGGTCCATATCATCTGCTCTATTTGATATAGAAATACAATCAGCACCATTACATCCTTCATCCAAAACAGCATTACAAAGTATTATAAATAGTATCAAAAGTATCACAAACGGTACTAAAAGTATCACAAAAATAGAAAGTGCGGTAATACCAGGGTCCATACCATCTGCTCTAGTATTAATATCCTTCATGTAATATTTGAAGGTCTATGGTTTTGGAAATAAGTATATGTAGACGATATTGTTTTCAATATTAACCAACACTGAAATCAACATCAAACAGTTTCAGAATAATAAACAGCAGTTTTAGAAAACAGATGTTGAGAACGATGTTAACAACATCGAAACCAACATCACACAGAGTTTAAAAACGTGCAGCGAAATAAATATTAAATTCGAACACAACAATTTAAAATCAGTTCACAAGTAAAAGATACTTGTGAACTTGGGTGTACAAACCCGAAAACTATATTACTTATCTTGTTCACGATCAATACAAAAGATTCAAAGTAATATATGAAAACTACGGTATCAAAAACTATGATACTAAAATACTTGTCGCCTTGAAGGATTATGATCTTCTTTGTTGGTTACACAACTCCAATGATCCCGTGATTAAAATAGTGGCTTCAAGTCTTGTGGCAAAGCTTGTGATGATCTTCTCCGTTGGTTACGGAATTTTGAAGATCTCCTTGATTTGGATCGTTGCCACAAGTCTTTTACTTGCTCGTGTTCTTCTTTGCTTGCGTCGTCTTGCTCTTGCTGCGTCCTTCTCAAAATTCTGTGTGTCAAGATAATCAAAGGTGCCCTCTTCTCTTGGCTTTGTCTTGTCTTAAATAGACAAGAGTCCTAAACTTGGTAGAAGTTAAACAAGTCCTAAACACAATCTAGGAAACAAAATAAAATCTTAGGCATAATCTAGGAAACAAATCTAGAGTCCTAATTCTAGATCCCTAATATATTTTGGGCCCAAGAAAGGCAAACAGTTAAATAAGGAATTATTCCCAAGAATAAAATCATCAACAATCTCCCCTTTTGCCTTTCTGGGCAAAATACCCAAGACGCATGAAAATGATCAAAAGACAAAAAACTCCCACCGAATTAGAAACTCCCCCTAAATTAAGTAACCATTTTTTAAAACAAACAAAAACATTCACAGCAGCGTCTTCTACATTCTTCTCCCCCTTTTTGTTCTGAAAGTAAAAGGACCTCAACAAACGATTCCCGAAATGCCTGGTGTTGTGCAACCTGGTTATCAAACAAAGTAATCTGGGCTCGAACAAACGGAGCAGAAAAATGAACCATGTTGGTACTGATGTTGGGACTACCAGAACCAACACCGGACATGACACCAGCTCGAAGAGGTGCCTCGGTGCCTAAAGAAGGTAATCAGAGTCTGCTTCACAAAAATAGCAACGGGGATTTGGTGCCAGCAATCATGTCTCGATTTTGAATTCCCAAGAACAGCTCTTCAGTTTCACTCGTCAAGAACCTCGTGGAGATTGGTTCCATGTCCTCAATCTCGACGGCTTGAGACGGAGCCTCATCAGAGCTAGTAGAGTGGTCGGAGGCAGTTGTTTACATCGGTGCACTGGAAGATGGAACATTATCAGAACCAGAGCTTGGAGAGGAGGCAGGATTGTCTGCAGGGGATGTTGGTTTCAGTGTCACAACACCAGAACCAACATGGGCTGACACGACAGCTTTGGGCTTCTTCTTTTCTCTCTTTGGGTGGAGTTTTCTTATTAGCTAGACGCACAGTATATTTCCGGAGCTTTGCTGGGTGATGGTGAATTCGATATTATGCAAGAGATTGAAAACAACTACAAACAAAAAATCGAGTGTCGTAGGCAGTAATATTTGGAGAAAGAAAAAGTATAAACCTTAACTTTGTCAATATGGAAAAGTCGTAAGCAATAGATAAAAGAAGGGGATGAACAAAGTAAATTTAAAAAAATAACTCCCCCACTCTTTCTCAAAATAAGACAGACGATCTCTATGCTTAAATAGCCCACTATCTCTTTATTGGAGAATAAAAATCACAAATCCCAACTACAAATTAAAACCGAGATAGAGCTAGATTTTTATAAACCATCACCATAGTTGAACAAAGCTTTTGCAAACCAATTTTTCACTCACCAAATCAATATCTTCATTACCTGTCCAACCGTCCGATTACAACTCCACTGAAACACGCGGTTAGCAAGATTCAAAACAAGATTAAGAGAATTCAATAGACACGAACATAAACAATAGAACGCACAACAAGAAGGCATCTTCCAAAGTATGAATGTACTATTGGATGCCTAAAATTCATGACCTAAAAAGGTTAAAATTATTCACATTATGGTTTTAGTGACTCGATCAGTGTTGCTTTTTATTACTGACAACATTATAACCAACATTGCCTCAGGCGAAGTCAATGGAAACTTACCCCTTAACCCAAGTTAATGACTACGTCAAAATCGCTCAAGAAGGTGAAATTTAAAGATTGGATCAATTTGTATCCAGATTTTCTTCATCTTTTTAGAAATTTGAAGAGAAATAGCTTATCTTCAGCAATTGCTATTATCACCTCTTGTTTTTGGACCAGGGAGAAAACCAGTTTCTGCGGGCAAGCTCCACAATCACCTAATTGAAGAGGTTAGTCTTTTTGTCATCACTTTTATTGCAACACTAGAACTTATCGCACTTTCAACCAGACTCAATGCATTTGGATTATGTATGAAAAGAAAAATAAAAATACATGCAAAATTATACAGATACTGTGACTAATGTTGATATAGTGTGTCACAACATCACAAACCAACATTGTCTCAGACACACATACTGAGATCTCTTCTCAAACGAGAGAAGGTCTCGAAATCTAATGCCTTTGTGAAGATGTCAGCAAGCTGATTGTCTGTCCCAATATGCTCAAGGCTAACTATCTTCCTCTCAACCAAGTCTCGAATAAAGTGGTAACTTATATCAATGTGTTTGATTCGAGAAAGTTGGACCGGATTTTTCGAGATATCAATGGCACTGGAATTATCACAGAGCACAGTCAATGTTCTTCTATGTTGACCGTAGTCCTCTATCATTTGGTTCATCCACAATAACTGTGTATAAGCACTTCCAACTGCAATATACTCGGCGTTAGCTGTAGAAAGAGAAATGCAATTATGTTTTTTGTTATACCAAGATATAAGATTCTTAGCATATTTGGACTCAAAAAGAAAAATACCATCATCCAATTGTTTAATTTGCAAACCAAAAAAGTAAGAGAGATTACCTTCCATACTTATCTCGAATGTATCAGATATTTTCGTAATAAACTCACTTACCATCGATTCAATACGAGTGACTGGAGGAAACATCTTATCTTAATCTGAGTCTGATTTTGGATCAGCTTGAGTCGATGTTGGGTTTTTTGTTGAGTTCCCAGAACCGTCATCGAAACCAACATCACCAATTTCTTCAATTTCAACACCTGCATCTTCGATTTGGTAGTAGTTGTCTGATGTCCTCTGACCAGTAAGAATACATGTATTGCCCTTGTCATAAACTTCACACTTTTCATGAGCGGAATTGACATTAAAACCACCATCGCACAGTTGACTGATGTTTATCAAGTTCGCAGTTAAGCCTTCAACAAGTAACATGTTCTCGAGCTTCGCAATACCAGGGACATGAAGAGTTCCTTGACCAATGATTTGGCCATTTGCACCTCCACCATACTTCACCTTTCCTCCATGAAATTTGATAATATTCGAGAGGAGATCTTCCGAGCTGGTCATGTGCTTAGAGCATCCACTATCAAAATACCAGGCTCCAGGGATGTGAGACTTCAGAAAGGAATAAATCATGTTGCATTTGATCTCGTTCTTTTTGACCCAGACCTGCTTGACTCTGGTGTTGGGAACACAGAAACCATCACGGAAACCAACACGGAACTTGGCAGACAGTTTCGGCCTTTTAAATTGATTTTGTTTCCCAATAAGCTTCCAGCAGTATGGTCGAATGTGCCTAGGTTCACCACAGTGATGGCACACATATTGTCTTCTTCTCCTTTTGCGGCGTTTGGTCGACTTCATCTTTTGACTTGCATCTGGCTTTTGAACAGGCTTGTATCCAATCCCGTGTTTTGAACAATTTGGGATACTCGATTCCAGAATTACATCCATCTTGGCCTTGCCCTTGTTGAGGTTTGTGAGGGTTTCTTGGACCTTCTTCAACTCGGTCTTTACTCGTTCTAGCTCATCATCCTTTTTTTGAGGGATGACTCTAATCAGACAATTATATTAAGTTGATCATCCTTTTCCTTAGTCAATTTGTCCACCTCGACTCTAAGATCCTTGACTTTGAGTACTTGTTTTCCCCAACTAGAATATAATTGTTCATACTCAATGCTCAGCTTCTCGTACTCGTCAAGAGATTCATCAACTTCATCGTCATCTTCAATGTATTATGTAGCAATCAAGCTCTTCTTCCTCAGAGTATCCATAGTACCTAGACAGATAAGGATCAGTACTTAAAAGGTTAAGTAACCAGCTCTGATACCAATTGTAATATTTGAAGGTCTATGGTTTTGAAAATAAGTATCAGTAGACGATATTGTTTTCAATGTTAACCAACACTGAAATCAACATCAAACAGTTTCAGAATAATAAACAGCAGTTTTAGAAAATAGATGTTGAGAACGATATTAACAACATCGAAACCAACATCACACAGAGTTTAAAAACATGTAGCGGAATAAATATTAAAAATCGAACACAGCAATTGAAAATCAGTTCACAAGTAAAAGATACTTGTGAACTTGGGTGTACAAATCCGAAAACTATATTACTTGTCTTGTTCACGATCAATACAAAAGATTCAAAGTAATATATGAAGACTACGGTATCAAAAACTATGATACTAAAATACTTGTCGCCTTGAAGGATGATGATCTTCTTTGTTGGTTACGCAACTCCAAAGATCCCGTGATTAAAATCATGGCTTCAAGTCTTGTGGCAAAGCTTGTGATGATCTTCTCCGTTGGTTACGCAACTTCGAAAATCTCCTTGATTTTGATCGTTGCCACAAGTCTTTTACTTGCTCGTGTTCTTCTTTGCTTGCGTCATCTTGCTCTTGCTGCGTCCTGCTCAAAAAACCGTGTGTCAAGATTATCGAAGGTGTCCTCTTCTCTTGGCTTTGTCTTGTCTTAAATAGACAAGAGTCCTAAACTTGGTAGACAAGTTAAACAAGTCATAAACACAATCAAGGAAACTAAATAAAACTTTAGACATAATCTAAGAAATAAATCTAGAGTCCTAATTCTAGTTCCCTAATATATTTTGGGCCCAAGAAAGGCAAACAACTAAATAAGGAATTATTTCCAAGAATAAAATCCTCAACACTTCATATCTTCAACTATTGAACTATTCTCCATATTTTTTTGCAGATGAATGTCCTCCATATGCATCAAGAAAAATTAAAATTAATAGAGAAAATATATATTGAATCAATTTTCCCCCAAATTTTTCGATGTTTAAATTGAAGAGAGTTTTAATTACCTGAATCATCAATTCGAGTTAGAGATTTTGAAATTAGCCACGACAAATGTTTTTCGATGCGGAAATTGGATTCATGATCCCTAATTTTGCTTTGATTTTTTGTAAAAATTCGACTTGAACTCGAATATATTCTTTGACTCTTGTATTTTTGTACGTGAGCGTTCATTCTTTGAATTTGCCTTCAACTTGCAGAAAATTTGCAGATTTTTTGCGTTCAATTTGTAAAGATTTTTTCTGAAGATAAGAGAAAGAAGGAAAAAATTATATAGATGGAGACGGGTGAGTTGTAGGGTGGGGTGAGGTTTTTTCCTGGGTCCTGGGGGTTGGGTCAGGTTTTCCTGGGTGCGGGTGTGGGCAGCAGTATGGGTATGGGTGCGGGTCAATTTTAAAAAATGGTAAAATATGGTCTCATTCTATGAGACCGGTATCACCCAAGACCTACTCTTTGATTTTCTATAAAAACTAAAAATGATAAAAACATTTTTAAATTTCTCAGTATATGTATTCTAAAATTATATTAGTCATAACAGTTTTTCTTTACTATATTTTATTTTAGGAAATGACTACAGTGCCATGAAGGCACCAAAACTCCCAACTATCTCTGCATTTACATCCCTTGATCTTAGCATTATTCATAACCAACTTTTGATCTAATGGTTCTGATTAAGTGGGGAATGGTACCTTCACGTCACCGTAGAAGTCAATTTTTTATAGAACCAGATAGAGCTCCATTACAATGCCCTATATAACACATAGCATTCATCCCACCGTGCATTTATAAAAAAAGAAAGAAAAAATAAAAAGAAAAAAATGATTAAGGGCTCAGATGAATGTCATGTCATTTATAGGGCTCCATAATGGAACCCTATCTGGTTCTATAGAAGAACCGCGTAGAAGTCCCCTTTATTTTAATCTTTTTACTCAGATAGTAAAAAAATGGGGCAATTGCCAAATACTACATAGGAAAAAATATTTTTATCAAATACTATGACTAATTATACAAAATGTCAAATAGTCCAACCACAAATATACAATTATAAGGTTACCCCTAATAATAATATTTCTTACTTTATATCCTTTAAAATAAGAAAGTTTGTTATTTTATATTCGAAAAAGTAGGAAAAGTTCTTATTTATAGTGAAATTTCTTACTTTATTTTCAAAAATAAAGATTTTTAATTTATGTTAAAAAAAAAACAAAAAACTTACTTTATAGTGAAAATATCATACTTTATGTATGAAAAAGTAAGAAAATTTCTTATTTTATAGTGAGATTTCTAACTTTATATTTCCTGTGCAAAAAAAAAAAAAAAAAATCGCCGGAAAAATTTTCCGGCTGCCGGACAGCAGCAGCGGCGGTGGGGATGGCCGGCGGGAGGTGGTGGTGTATTGTTTATTGATATTGTTATTATTATATTAT
>BMAC01000114.1:386557-398162 GCA_014905375.1 Phtheirospermum japonicum
GGAATCAAAGTCCACGTAGTTCTTTTACTTACCTCACTTACCTACTCACCTATTCGTCGTTGTCGTTGCTTCCCGAAGTGGTATCGTAATAGTCGCTCTCTTCGCCTTCATCCAATTGCATTTCTTGTTCTCGTTTTTCGGCCTTCACCCAATCGTTCATCAACATTTGATTTTCAAGATTTTTGGATGTTTAAGGTAGACCGACGCTCATCTAACATGTAGCCCTTTTCGAGGATACGTAGGCAATTTAATTCTAATATTACAAGTTAAAATTTAATTTTAATTTCTAATATTAGAATTAAATTCAAGTCCTTTTTTTTGTAACTTATTTTTTCAAAAACAAAAAAATCGAACTACATGGACTTTGATTCCTTTTCGAGGATACGTAGGCAATTTAATTCTAATATTATAAGTTAAAATTTAATTTTAATTTCTAATATTAGAATTATATTCAAGTCCTTTTTTTTAATTATTTTTTTTAACTTTTTACTTCAAAAAAAAAGTCTTATAATTTAATTTGTAATGTGATTTTGTTGTATTATTTTGAAATAAATTCCATCATCTTGTTAATTTGGTTGTTTGTAAATTCAAGTTCTTTTTAAATTTATTAAAATCAAGTTCTTTTAAATTAATATAATGTTCATAAATTCAAATTTTATTTGTGTCATTCTAAATCCATTTAAATTCATTTATTCAATTTTTATTTAAATTTTAATTTACAAAAAGAAAAAAAAGTAAAAAATCGGCGGATAAACCAGTTAACCGATTTAACCGGTTAGATTACGATTATGCCAAAACCGATTAACCTAACCGCCGGTTAATTAACCGGCGGTTATAACCGGATTAACACCTCTACTTATCGCCACGAATTTGACCTCCTAAAGCAAACCCTACCCTCAATTTCCTCGCAACGCCTCGATAGTGAACCTTGCTCGGTCTGCCGCCATGAGACGGCAACCTCACTCGACACTGTAATCCCGTTCAATTTAGTAAGCATCGTTTTTTATATATTATCCCTTTAGTCTTATTTATGCTACCGATCAAGGTTCGTGGGTTATACATTTTTCGTTTGAATTGGTTTGTCCAGCCCCAATCTAGGTTGTACCAACTGTAAAATCAAGTCTCTGTGAAACATAGTGTAAAATGTGTAATGTGTTGGAGTAAATAGAAATAAATTATTTGTTACTTTGAACCTTGGTGCATTTTTGTGGAATTTAAGGATGGTGAAGTTTTATGAATATATTAGAGTTGATTTTAAGGATGATAATTTTATTGATTTTTAATTCAGTGATTAGTTTTCATTTAGTATCCTTAACTTGCTTCATTGACTATGGTTGTTGATGTAGTTTTCAGTGATCTTAAAGAGTGATAAATTTTTTTGTTTATCTTTCGAGTAATACAATCAATTTTTAACCTTCGTTAATAATTTTCATGATGTATTTTTTCCTATATAATTTGTTGATTGATTTTCCTTTTATATTTTCCCTTTTTATTGGGTGATGAGTTGTGATGTGTGGGTTTTTTGATGATGGTGCGGTACCGTTCGTCAAGTGCGTTCAATTCGCCTTTCATGACCACAAGCTCTGAAACTAGAGGTCTTTCTAATGTTCTTGCACCTTTTTTGTCATTATATTTTTTATTATAATTAGTATCAGCATTATTTTGACAGAGGATTGAGTTCGATGCTGCATTTTATAATTTTAGTTGATTAATTTAAATAGTTTTAGATGATTGATCAAGTGAATATGTGATTAATATGTTGATTCTTCTTTATATCATGAAATTAGAGGAGGTGATGCAGTGTTTTTCACATCAGAAATTAGAGTAATTCTACTTTCATGTAATAGATTGCTCTTCAACGTCAAGTCATAACTATGCACGGACACGTTTATTTAGTCAGTAGTATGCTGAATGACCTTTTGCATTGTCTATGCACCCAACCAAGGACTACAGAAGAGGTTAACTGAAATCTTATATATGGTTAGAAATCTTATTTAGGTTAACTATTTGCCTTTATCAGATCCAGCGATGCTTTCATGCTCTTTTAATATTTAAACCTTAATGATAATATACATCTACGTCCTTTTTATTTTACAAGATAAAGAGAGACCTCGTAAAACCTCCTTCATAATACAGGATTAGGAAGATTTGATCACGAATGGTGGTATTCCTAGTAATCATTTTCATATGCCTATAGGAGGTGGCCTAACAATGATTTCCCAATGTCTACCACAACACCGACAATAGAAGAGGTTAACAAATATCTTATCTAATTAGTATTGTAGACTTGATAGCCAATATGTTCTCGTATATCTTTGCCTATGAGAATATTTAGAAGTTGTTGATTATACATCTAACTCCTTTGTTTTTTTTCAAATAATAAGATAAAGAGAATATGTCGATGGAAGACATTTTCAAGAATAACCTTGTAGGAGCTTTTATTGGTCAACAATTCATGTTTTCCTTACTTTATTATGATTTTACAATACTCAAGATTTTCATTTTATAATCATGCATTCTGGACATTGTTGGTTGGTAGATTGTTGATTGTCTTTAATTTCTAAAAAAATATTCATCAGCTGATCATATCATGTGTTATTATTTTTGTGAAATGCCATATGTGCTTTTACTGTTACTCAACTTTTAGGTTACCTCATCATCCTTATCGTAAAGAAGCTTGGACATATGATACACTAGCCTATATGAAGAGATTAACTAAGTCCTTGCCTACGAGGTATGTAAATTCATATAATTGTTGGTTCTCACTTGTGATTTCATCATATGTAAATTTGAGTGTCTGTGTAAGCAAAATAAGACCTGATAGTGCAATAGAAAGCTGGAATGAGACGCGTGCATGTGACTCCAGGATTTGTGCATCTTAGGATTGCTGAGCTAATGAAGATTATTTTTCTCATTGGAGTTAAACGAAATCCGTAATGTTTGGCCTAGATTCTTTTATTGATGTAGTTTCAAATATGTATTATTAATGAATGTAAATTGTGAACTGATATTAAGTTGGTTTTGATTGAGAACTTGTCAATATTATGTTTGGGTCATTGTTTTGGTTGAGCCATGATTTTACATATATCTTGTAGTTTTGTTCGAACAAATACTTGGCATTACTCGGTTTCATAAAATAAGTGATGGTTGGTATGATTTAATATATATAGTGATATGTATATTTTGGTTGAGATTAGTTTACGAACCTAGCTCATGTTTAAAGGGGGGAGAAAAAAGAGAACATAGCAAATATTAGGACACTAAATAGTGTAGCTAATTTAATGATGGAAAGTGTAAAGAGACTAAATAGTGTATCCTATTTAATGATGGAAAGTGTAAAGAGCGTACATTGACTGGAATTTTAAGTGTTACTAAGTTAATGACTAAAGTTATAAAAGCGTAGTAAACTTAGCGACTATTCAATATATCGTTGCCAACTTTACGTCATGAAGTATAAAAACATCTCTAATACATAGACATTATTTTACAGAATGTTATTAATATAAGGACACAATTCATTACAAGTGTAACAAATTCAACTACATTAATTCTCAAATGTCATGACTATTTTTGAAAAGTGTTATAATTAAAACGGTGCTAAGTATCTTGAACTTGAATNATTAATTCTCAAATGTCATGACTATTTTTGAAAAGTGTTATAATTAAAACGGTGCTAAGTATCTTGAACTTGAATTCCGTCTAATCAAATGAAATTCAATTAAAGGCTGCTGCATTATAAGCGTTGTTAATTTAGTAACACAATAAATAGCTAGTGATATCAAATCAAAATCTAATCGTGACAAGGAATATAGTGTCACCAAATTTATATTCATAATGCAATAGAACAAAAGCATCCTAATTTTAAATAAACCTAAGTATACATGTTTCGTCACAAATAATTTCGTGACATCAAATTTAATAAAGCAATTCGTGACATTTTCACAAGTATAGGTGAAATGATTTCACGCTAATTAGTGTCCCTAAACAAGAAAAAAAAAAACATCACTAAATAATCTTTTTGTTGTAGTGCATGTTGGGATACATGACTCTCAAATAAATCATAGTATGTCGTTTTACAAAGAGGAGTAAAATAAAGATATCAAGAACAACATGAATGGTAGTTAAATATGGAAACTTGGAGGAATATATAGACCCTAAACTCGAACCCTTCTGCGAGAGAAAGTACTGATAAGGCGTATTCTGGCCGTTGGTATGGAAACGTACTCAATAACACATTTTTTTATTGTGTGATACGACATTAAATTTTTACGTCGGGTATATGTAAATATTTATGATAATTTGGGTAAGCGATCTTATTTCTCAGGAGGTGCAATCCTTCTGATAGTAGAGCGAGCTGTTTTAAGGAGCAGTGACCTGATGTATAGGAGTGGCGAGCTCTTATGATAGGGGTACTATTATACCATCTCGGTGCCGAGTAGTAGCTCGGCGTTGAGTGTTGAGTTTCATGATTTTTGGGTCCTAACGGGCTAATATGGGTTGTCTTGTGGGGTCCCGCGATTATATCCATGGAAAGATTATAAGCCCACGGCTATTCTAATAATTTAGCGAGAGTTCTATTATTTATGGGAACTTAGCATAAAGGAGGAATTTTAATTTTAAGTCGATTGTGATATTTATGGTATTATAGTAGGAGAGAGGAACTCTGACTTGGGGAATACTTCTCTTAACTATATATAAAGAAAATTCAGGCCTCATTCTTTTCTCTAAATTGATTTCATATACTATCATCATTTGGCTCTCACATCTCTCTCGCACTTACTAACTTATGTATCGGAGGGCCTATGTCGGGGCCGTCCACCGCCTTGGCGTTAGATGTTGTTTTGCAGGATCGATCATGTCGCCAGGAGTCTTCTGGAGATAAATCAAGTCACTGATCGCATATTCAAAATTATTCAGGTCGCTAACTTTCGATTTAAGGTGAATACCCATATTCTTGAAATACCAATATTTTTAATCTTGTCATTGTAACTTTCTGAAACTGAGGCTAACCAGCTCCAAATGGAAGATAATGGTAAAGCATATGTTTCCTTAAAAATGGTGCAGTTGAGTCCCTGCAGCATGGGTTTCTGGGTCGAAAATGTCCTCACCACCTTTTGCCTATCATTTCTTCCCACACAAGACAAGTTTTTTATGTTGCAAATTTAACCAATATACATTTTAAGACAGAAAGGATATTATAATAAAAGGTAATTTCATTTACATTATATCAGAATTTTATTTTGATTAAATTTGTAAATTTATTCAGTGCACTCACGGGGACCTTACTGGTAAGATAATTGGTGAAATACTCCTATTATGTTTATTCATAAGTGCAAATAAGTCCTCTGTTTTTCTTTGTAATTTAGGTGCATATGATCCATATTTGGATCTTAAATTAAGGGATGTATTTGTCCCTAGGCCGCAAACATCATGAGTGTATTTTAAACCTTTTCCTCAATATTAAGGGTTTGTGCCTAAAATGAGGCTTATTTGTATCTTAGAATACCCAGCATGGGTATTTGACCCTTTCTCTAAAACACATTGATTTCTAACAATATGCTAAGAAGGGGGGAATTTCATATTTGGTATACTATATTGGCCATTTTTCAGAGAAAATACGTGATGTTGGTTATCATTAAATAATGTTCATTAAGTTGGCCAATTCATTAAAAAGGTACAAAAAAAGCCCGATCGAACTTTTATGCTGACGTGGCGTGATTCAATACTTTCTTATCATTTTTCCTTAATTTTAAATATTAAATTGAAAAAGAAAATTAAAATTTTTATTTTTGGTACACTATGTTAGCCACATTCCAGAAAAGGTACGTTAAATTGGCCAATTCATCAAAAAAGGCCCACAAAAGCTTTGATCGAATTTTTTTTCTAAAGTGGTACTCCCTCCATTTCTTAATAAGTGTCGTTTTAGAGTTTTTGTTCAAAATTAAGGAACATAATATTTGACCAATACATCCTCAATCAATTAAGAATATACACATTTAATTACTACCATTCTTTCTATTTAGTTATTCTATTACCATAAACTTGTTTATATTTCTTAAAATAAGCGGGGATAAAACTGGAATATAGTGGCGAAAAATCCTAAGACGACACTTAATTTGAAATAAAAATGAATCTCTAAAACGACACTTATTTTGAAACGGAGGGAGTATAATTCTATATTTTCTTATCAATTTTCTTATAGACAAAAATGTGTTTTGCTCTCTCTTTTCTTTTTATGTTTTTCTTTTCTCTTTCCGTTAATCTAATTAATAAAATTATAATCAATAAAAATTAATATAAATCATTTATATATATATATATATAAATATAATACAAATATTAAAAAACATACAATAAATATAGAGAGTTCAAAACTCATTTATAATAGATTTTCTCATATATATTCTTATATATATTTTATTATTTTTTTAAGATTCATTTTATATTCTTATATTTATCTTCGAGTTTATTAATATTTTTATTAATTATAATTTTAATAATATAAAAGTCATATAAATTATTATATTAGCTTTAGAATTTTGAAGATTTATTTTATGTTTATATATTTATCACTGTTTTTTTTTATTTCTTATTAATTAAGATTTTATTTATTTAATTAAAAAAAAAGAAAATGAAGGCAAAACAGGTTTTTGTCTACAACTTAATATTTAAGTAAAAGAAAATTCATAAAATAATATATAATCATGCCACGTCAGGAAAAAAAAAAACCGATCAAAGCTGTTTTGGACCTTTTTTGATGAATTGAGCAATTTAACGTACCTTTTCTGGAATGTGGCCAACATAGTGTACCAAAAATAAAAATCTTCCAAGTTTTTTTTTTCAATTTAGTATTTAAAATTAAAGGAAAAATGATAAGAAAGTATTGAATCATGCCACGTCAGCAAAAAAGCCCGATCGGACTTTTTTGTACCTTTTTTGATGAATTGGCCAATTTAATGGATGTTGTTTGATGATGACCAACATCACGTATCTTTTCTGGAAAGTGGCCAATATAATGTACCAAAAATTAATTTTTCCCCTAAGAAGGGAAACAATTAGCTCTTCAACCATCACTCTTGTGAATAGATTTCTTTGAGGCAAAACGATATTTATTTTAACTAGTTTGAAATTGGCGTATTATATGAACATATATAAGAAAGACGTAACAACATAAAATTTATCAAAACAAGTTTAATACAAAAAGAAAATAAATATTGTTCACTTTAATATCATGAAAACTTCATTGTTACCTACATCAATTGTCTTATTCACAATAATACCATATTTCTTGCAACAATTTTTTTTTTTTGATATATTTGTTGATTTTGAATTATTTAGATTAAGTAAATAAGTGATTATATACGTATAATAAACTAAAATATATCATAATACAATTAAGGCAAAAATTAAAATAATCAGTTTTCAAACATTAAATGCTATTAATAAAATATTGAGTTTGGTTCATGAAAAGATTATTATTGGCGAAACGCAGTTTAAGATTATGAAACACTTTGTTGTAAACAACATTTGTAATTTTTCCACAGTTTACTCACATCATCTCTATCCAAGATTTTTAAACTCTTATGATCGGTCACTCTTCATATTACAACATATAGTTGGTCATGAGCTTCTTCAAGAAAAGTCTAACATGAAAGAGAGAGTATCTTTGACATTTATTGATCATCATTGTAATATGACACAATCACTGGAAATTGTCATTATTGAAACTTAAATGGCAACCTCGGGTCAGATGGTACAGTCATTTTCGGGATCAGTACCAACTCACATATATTGCATCCTTGAAGGATTTTAGCCTCCAAAACATGATCACTCAGTTTCGTAACTGCCAACCTAGTTCAATTGAACATACCAAGTGAGTGATTAATATTTCTCAACAACATGATTGGAGTTCCAATTTTTTATTTCAGCTCATGATTCGACAGTTCAGAACACTTAATTATGTTTAAATTCCCTTGTGAGTGGATATTCTTTAATATGTCAATATTTGAATCAAATGTGGACATGTTGTTAGTGCTCAAATATTTCTTATTATCTTTGTCATTCAATTTAGTCATATACTCATTAATAGAATCGGCGATATCAAATATTGGGGCAAAGATACTCGGCCCTCCACATAAATAACACACTCAGTAGTAATTTTAAATTATGGATATGTGCTCGACACAATTAACATAATAGTCACCATTATCTTTTGATAATAAAATATTTAAAATTTGAAAACGACAATACTATCATTTAAAAGGTTTAGCAAAACAAACATCATTATTCTATATTGAATAGAAGAACATATTTTTTAAAAGAGTAAGAGATGTTTTTAATTGTTTTATAAAAAAAATATTGATTGAATTAAGGATGTGATAAAAAGTCTTTCCTTAAAGTTAAGAATTTAAGATCTAAATAACTAACCATGATAAACGTATTTTGTTAAACATCAGATAAAACATAATTTTTAAAATGCTAATTTAAACTAAGAAAAAATATTAATAATCTGAACATAAATATCAAAAATATTTATCTTATATTTAGATTGTATATTTTTAATTAAGAATGATTATAACCATTGTAATATGTTAAGCTTGGTAATAGAATTTCTATTTATTCTTTATTTCCTTAAATACTAAATGATATTGATTTGAAAAACCAACAACAATCAATGAGATCGACTAATGGTCATTTCATGCGATTAAAATTTTAAATCTAAGAAATCAAATGCAATGAAAAAACAACTTGATTAGTTATCTTCTCATAAATCTTAAACCCCTCTCTCTCTCTCTCTCTCTCTCTCTATATATATATATATATATATATATATATATATATATATATATTAAAGTTATGAGACAATTTTTGTAAAGACTTGTTGTTTAGTTGGGTTTCAGTTGCCTTTAATTTATGAAGTATATCAATTAATTTAGTTGTGATTCATCCTAAATCGCTACAAGGAAGAAAAAAGTGTTCTATTGAAGGGAAAAGCCCTCGCTAATCAATTTACCGAGAACAAAACTGACGGATCAATCCCTTCGGGAAAACCCTCCTCGCTAAAATTTTACGAGGGGAATTTAGCGCTCGAAAAAATTCTCGAGGGCATTAACGAAAGTGTATTTATTCGGTAATTTATGGGGTCCAAAATCTGTCTACCCTCGAAAACACCGAGGGCATGTCCCCTCGAAAACACCGAAGGGGAGGGTCCCATCGAAAAATATAAAAAAAAATAATATTTTTGAAAAAAAGGAAAAAGTTGAGGGGACATGCCCTCGGCTTTTTTCGAAAGGAATTATCCCCTCAATTTTTTCTTTTTTTTTTGTTTTAATTATTAATTTTAATATCTATCTTTTTCTTAAAAGATCCCAAAAATTAAAAACAAATCATTAATAAATAGATAAATAAATAAACTAATTATTATATAAATATCCGAAAGTTTAAGATTATTAAATTTCTTCAACAAAAATATTTAGTAAGAAATTTTATAAAAATATAAAACAGCCCTATGGTGGGGGAGGCTGCGGCGGGTACTATTGTAATCGAGCTAACAACTCGGCCATCTGCGCATTCACCTGCGCCTGAAATTTTTGCTTATTCTAGTGCTGCTGCTCACGTAGTAGCTCAGACTCGTTGTATCATTGCTCCATCGCTTGTTGAGCTCGTCTCGTGACCTCTAACTCTTACCTCTACGTCTGTAGATGCGCCTTGAGCTCACTCACGTGAGTCTTATCCTACTGGGAGGAGGATAAGGAAGAACAGCTGCCTCTGAAGCCCTTCGTAGCAACCACTAACTTCCCGAACAAGTCTGTGCCATAATGTCGGCCCTTATCAAACCCGACGACATCAAGATAAACAAGGTCAGGGTCAACCTCATTATCTGTATCCTGTAAAGAAGTACGTGCCTCATCCAGACATCGCTCGTACTCCTCCTGAAATACAACTTGTAAGTAAATTCTACATTAAGATCAAAAAATAAGTTAAATAAAAAAGAGACTCACATTAATATTACTACATCTCGTATCGATACGTGCCATCCTCTTTCTTGTGCGTACGTACAAAAATCTGGTATGCAGTGACCGGCTCACCTGTTTGTCGCTCCTGTATCCAAAAAAAAAAGTTATCATATAATTAACATTAAAAATAAATAAATAAATAATATATTATGATTTAAAATTACTTATAATATCATAAGATTAATCGATTGTAGACCTAGACCCCACCCCCTATGCTTCGACATCCCAACACTCGAACTAGCAGGCTCGCTCCTCCTGTTTATGATACACTGGTCGGACCTCCTCTTGTTCTCGGGCTTATCCCACTCAACATCCGAAGCCCTAGTTCAAATGCATGATATATATATATATATATATATATATATATATATATATATATATATATATATATATATATATATATATATATATATATATATATATATATATATATACTTGCTGCCCAAGCTGTACAAAGTATACTATTGTGTGTACCCAAGTTTGAAACGAGACAAGTTGGACTGGTGGGCAACGTGTAAAATCAAGGCGAGATCAAATGTTGAGTTTATCGAGCCTCTACCAGAGCCAATCATTTCAAGAGAAAGTGTAAGATACACGCAATCCAATTCAACTGGACGATGTCGATTTCCAGTTGCACGACCCCAATGATAATGACGTGGATGAACTTGGTGACAAGAAGATGATGATGCAGAAGAAGAGTTACTCACCGATCAAGATACAAATCAAGACACAAACGAAGATGAGTTTGGTGATAACTTTAATAGTGAAAGTGTCGGTTCAGATGATTAGTTTGGTTGAAATATATGTAAATTGTTCATATTGTAAAATGCTCTTGTTTTAACTAATTTATTTATGTTTTTATTTATTAAAATGGTTTATATATACACTGGTATTTTGTAAAATACTTGTCTTATATATACTTTTATCAGATGCCGAGAGGTCGTGGACGTGGATCTAGACTAAGTCTATCGGATATGGAGTCAGCTAATCATTTAGCTGATTTTGATTACGATTACGTGGGCATTGGTACTGATCATTCAGCGCCGACCCCAGATACCACTACATCGATACTGACACCGACACCAAACTGTTCGATGCGGGTACATCCCAATAGGGTTTGGGCCTACCACAGAGGTAATACCTTGTTTATATCACCGAGAAGAATTAAGTAAATTAAGAATTTTAAAATTTTAATCACCTTTATTATTAAATTATATTTATAACCACAAATATAATTACAGGCTACATAGCAGGGAGGTCAGGCTGACCAACATATTTCGGAAGATCATGGAGAAGGAGTTGATCCTGCTAGGTGGCAGTTTAAGGCAGTCCCTAAGGAGACTCGTGCATTATGGTGGAACATGTTTTAGGTAATTATTATTTTGTGTCCAAATTTTTTAATCTTTATTGTAACTTGAGAATCATGTATCAATTGAATTGTATTTGTTATTTTATTTTGTCGGAGATTTGTTATTGGGAATACGGACCTATATACTCCAAGGGATATACAAATGGCATTTGTTATCTAGAGGTAAATTATTCTGTTATGTTTTCTTATTAAATTAAAATCTTATTATTATAGATGTTTA
>BMAC01000114.1:398187-413976 GCA_014905375.1 Phtheirospermum japonicum
TATATATATTATATATATATATATAGGGATGTGTTCAAATAGAACCATATTATTATATGCGAACCTGCGAACTAATGCTTTTATTATATACCAGCAGTGCTTTTATTATACAATCACAGTACTTTATTAATATTTTCAGTTATATACAACAGTAATATTTTTATTAGACAATCTTAATACTTTTAATCAAATAAGGAAATACACAAAAAAAAAAATATGATCAATCCATTTAATTAAATCTAAAACCCATAATAGACCCTAAGTTCATATAATGACGTGATTCTCATTTGAACTTAATCTTATATATATATATATATATATATAAGATTAAGTTCAAATGAGAATCACGTCATTATATGTGAACCTAGGGACTAATCCTGGCCTTAGATCTAATATTGCACAGTGCAATTATATGTCCAGGTTCATTGTGCTTTTTACACAGTACTGTAGTGCTAAAATCAGTCCAGTTTTTTTAATTTAATTATATATATATTTTTTTTACGTTTTAAAAATATGCAATATGTATCTTAAATTGTAAATCTTGAGAATATGATTAATTTGATATATATTTCATTCAAAACGAATAAAATTTGAAAAAGTTATGGTTTGTTGAAGATTTGAGTTTCATTTCAATATATATATATATAAGATTAAGTTCAAATGAGAATCACGTCATTATATGTGAACCTAGGGACCAATCCAAGCCGTAGATTAAATAGGATCAATGGTTAAAATAAAAAGAAACATTTGACTCTAATTCAAGCATGTTGGGGTTAATTTCGTCTTTTTAAAACATGGGCAATTAATACGTTCCATAATAACGTATATTCTCTTTAATACAATAAGGAAGTATTCAATCTCCACGCTGAATAACAATGACAAGGAAATATCCAACATCCTTTGCGCTGAATCACCATAATCATCGTCCATCAAAGGACCTCGAGATGCTAATCCACGAAGGTCCAGACGAGGTTACTTCGATGGAGTTGCGTAAGCGTAATTCAGAACATGGAATCAACAGGTTTGTGTCCATCTCCCTACATTTTTCATTTTTTCTCCCGCAAAATATCTTATAAAACAAATCTTTTTTCTAACACCACATCTGCGAACGGCTATTGTAAAACATGATCATAATGGGGGAAAGAAAGCACTTAGGGTTACCATGGACGGCTTACTCCATAGCTGAACGAAGAAAAAAAAAGGAAAAACCTGTGTATCGGGCTGTTGGAAAGCATCATACGATAACCCAAACAGCACTGAAGGGTTTTAAAACAAGCACTAACTGGTCAATATCACGACCAGATCTTTCATGTTTTTTTAATGCGACAATTTAATCACGCCTTAATCTGCAGAAAGCACCGTTTGATTATTTTGAAAGCACCAATATATACGACAAATTCCTAAAAGCACCGTATGATTTTTAAAGCACTATATGATGATTTCTTTAAAGCACCGTATGACAATTTTTTATTATGCGTGTTTTCTTTTTTCGCAGGAACTAACGAGTGTAGTGAATGGACCGAGTATCACGTCGAGATATCACCTGGACTAACCAAGTATTACGTGTCATACTGTGAATTGAGTTATAAGCCTTCGAGGGAAAAAATTTACGTCGTTAGAAGAAGGTATCAAATTCTATAGAAATTATGCCTCGAAGTGTGGTTTCGATGTTCGTCTGGGATCAGAAAAAAAGTTCCGTGATAACACTATCGTGCTCAAAACCGTTTATTTGTAATAGAGAGGGCGAGAAGAAAGTCGCCCCCCTTAATAGCAAAAGTGTCGTGTGCGAGAATGAAAACATAAGTGGAAGCCCTAAAAAAGAAAATACGCCGAACGTCAAAGCGATGTGGGTGCATGGCACGTGTCAAGTTTAAGTTTTGTCCCGATGAAGGTTACGTTGTTAACTAGTTTATCGAACGTCATCGTCATATGTTAGTTTCTGAACCATACAAGCCATTCCTTAAAGAGAATAGAAATCTAGACCCCAACTTTTTTCAAGGATATCTATATATGGACATCACTACTATTACTAGAACTATTGTTAGCTATAAATCAATGACAAAATAAATTAGCAGTGCTATATTATTATGATGTGTTGATGTTATATAAGCATATATGGGCAATACAATGAGATAATATGAGATCCTAACAAGTCATTTCCCAGTGTAATACAAACAAATTGGCAGAATAAAAAAAATTATAGTAACACATTATTAAACTGCTTTCATAAACTTGCATAATAGAAATAAAAGATCAATACAAAGATCACTATAGTCACAGTGAGCCACAAGAGCTGCAAAATAAACATAAACAAAATATATATTTTCCTTTATTTGAGTCGATTTTCATAAGATTGTGCCATTGATAAGACTCAAAAATGAGTACAATTATTGTAAGCTCATTGAAAACTTTCTTCCTCACCAAACAAATCCACATTATCATTTTCATCATCCTCGGCAGTCTGAGCTTTGCTGTCTCGTAATGTTAATTATACAAATCATATGATGCTAATTATACTCTCTTGTAATGCTATCAATACAATGGTCATTGGATCGACAACCAAACAGCTGCCACCTGTAAAAGGATAGGCTGATCAGCAGTCCCATGCACAAGCATGCAGAGGAACACACCACTGTCCAGCAGAGCGGCCCTTGTTGTCCTATTTGCTGTCATTTTAGCTCCGTTTATTTGCACCGTTAGTTTCCTAGGTTTTCAGCTCCTCCGCTCATGATTTTACACGTGTACTCCCTAACCTATTTTATGTGCTTAGCCACCCCATATATAGAAAGGGTGAAGGTTGTATTTCTCATTCATAAATGCAGTTCATACTCAACAGATGAATATGTTTAATATAGCTCGAAAGGCTTTAGCTTTGCCTGTTTTGAGCAATGTGCTTGCAGCACAATACCTTTTATGGTATCAGAGCCGAAAAGCTCTGATCCGGATCCCTGCTGCAGCTTTTATCTTTTTCTTTTCAATAAAAGATGGCAGCTGAGCCACATGCTGCTGTCTCTAATCCCACCACACAAATTATCCAACATGTCTCTCTTCAATCCCAATTAATTAGTGTAAAACTCAATGAATCAAACCACCTTTTTTGGAAACAGCAAATCCTTGTAGCTATAAGAGGATACGGATTAGAGCACTACATCAATGGCTCTACTGAACCTCCAGATCCCTTTTTACCAGGAACATCTCTTGAGTCCACTCTGCCTAACCCTTCATATTTATTATGGAATAGGCAAGATCAGCTTCTTGCTTCTTGGATCTTGTCTTCATTATCTGAGAGTATATTGGTCATCACAGTAGGCCTAACTACATCTCAAGAAATTTGGCAGTGCCTTATGAAAACTTTTGCCAGCCAAAATGATGCTAAGATCTTGCAATACAAGCTTCAGCTTCAAACAATCAGGAAGGAGAACATGTCAATGAGAGAGTACATGAACAAGATCAAAGGCTGTTGTGATCTTCTTGGATCAGCAGGGGAAAGAGTTAGTGAAAGAGATCAACTCTTATACATCCTCTCAGGCCTACCTTAAGACTACAACCCTGTACTGGTGTCTCTATCCACAAAAATACCACCTTGCACCTTAATGGAGGCCTATTCAGTCCTATTGAGCTTTGAAACAAGAATTGAAGGCACAGAAGCACATTACAGCAACACTGCAAATGAAAATGGAGCCTTCTCTGTCAATCTCACCACACAAGGGCAAGAAAATAGAGGCAATACAAGAGGCAGAGGCAGAAACAGTCCCTTCAATCAAGGCAACCGCGGTGGAAGAGGTAGAGCCAGTTTTAGAGGAAGAGGAAGAGGATATGATAACTCAAGAGCAAGGTGCCAAATCTGTCACTGCAACAATCACACTGTTGATAAGTGCTTCTACAGAACAGACCTCAATTTCACCCCAACCAACAGAAACAACAGCAACAACAGCAGCTCCTATGGATCAAACTACACTCAAGGCTCTATTGGGAATCACAATGTGAATGTGGCTAACACCACAAACAGTGACTCACAGTCTATTGCAGATTTTAATTGGTACCCTGACTCAGGAGCTAGCATCCATGTGACTTATGACCTTGGAAATCTCAATATAGCAGCTGATTATCATGGAACAGACAAGGTGCAGATTTGTAATGGTACAGGTTTGAATATCAATCATTATGGTAATTCCATTGTTCAATCCTCTGAATCACATTTTCCTCACTCATTTGTCCTTAAAAAATTACTTCATGTCCCTCACATAACAAAAAATCTGATTAGTGTAAGTCAGTTTGCTAGGGACAATCATGTTTTCTTTGAGTTTCATACCAACATTTGTCTTGTGAAGGATCAGGGAACAGGAATGGTACTACTCCAAGGGATTGTTAAGGATGGACTCTACAGCTTCAATCTTGTTAATTCCAAATAAAGACCTCATCATCTACCAGAGAGACTCTCCAATAAAGGCCCTCTAGCTGTTAACTCCTTAGAAGTTAAGAATAAGCCAAGTTTGGAACTTTGGAATTCTAGATTAGGCCATCCTTCCTTTGATGTTGTTAAAAGATCTCTCACTCACTGTAATATACCCTTTTCAGTTAATAAAAACATGTCTTTGTGTGTTCCATGCTTACAGTGTAAATTTCATAAGCTTCCTTTCCCTGGTTCTGAATCTAATTATGAGCTATTTGACTTGATACATACTGATTTATGGGGACCTGCACCCACAAAATCTTTCAGTGGTTTCAATTACTATGTGAGTTTCATTGATCGTGCTTCTAGGTATACTTGGTTATATTTACTCAAACACAAATCAGACACACATCAAGCCTTCATTCACTTTTTTAAACTCATTGAGACTCAATACAACAAACATATCAAGGCTGTTCAAAGTGATGGTGGAGGTGAGTTCATAGCCTTGTCCAAAAATTTTCTTGATCATGGCATTAAACACAGGATGTCTTGTCCCTATTCCCCTGAGAAAAATGGACTTGCTGAGAGGAAACATAGGCATATAGTAGAGGTAGGTTTAGCTCTTTTAGAAACCTCCCACATTCCTCAAAGGCATTGGGATTCAACCTTCACTTCTGCAGTTTATCTGATCAACAAGACTCCTTCAAAACACCTCAGCTACAAGAGCCCTCATGAGATCCTCACCAAACTAAACCTGACCTCAATCATCTCAGAGTTTTTGGATGCAAATGTTACCCTTATATGAGACCTTATAATTCCAATAAACTTCAATTCAGAAGCATAGATGGAACTTTTTTGGGCTATAATAACTCTCACAAGGGCTATAGAGTTCTCTTGCCTAATAACAAACTCCTTATCACAAGACATATTGTCTTTGATGAAAATTCCTTTCCCTTCTTTAAAGGAGCCAACACTGGGAACAATGATGTCATTTCACCCTCTCCTACCAATTCCACTATGCCATCTTTACCTCAGAACATTGAACATATTACCTCTTTTCCTGCAGTTAGTCCATCTCATTTACCCTCTGATCATGTTGACTCTAGTCCATAAGAAACACCTCAGCAACATCACTCCTCTAATCACACACATAATGATCATGATTCTGATCAAAACTCCACCTCCTCATCACATCATGAGCTTCAGAGTGGTAGAATTTTTGTGAATTTACCTATTGATAGTATTCATGCACCTCTTGTTGTTACCACTGACACTGATCTGCAAGAACCACCAAGCAATGAACCAAGAGGCCACCACATGACCACCGGATCAAAATCTCGAATTTACAAGCCCAAATTTTATCAAGTAACTGGTTTTGTGCAGGAACCAAATAACTTAAAGGAGGCCTTGAACAGTCCTGAGTGGAAATGTGCAATGCAGGAAGAGTTGAATGCCCTTTCAAAGAATCAGACTTGGACTCTCAGCACTTTACCTCCTGATAAACAGCTTATAGGTTGCAAATGGATTTAAAAAGTCAAGAAGAATGGAGATGCAACTCTAAACAGGTACAAGTCCAGACTAGTTGCTAAAGGCTATACACAGATACCAGGCTTTGATTTTACAGAGACTTTCAGTGGTATTGTTAAACCATCTACTATCAGAGTTGTGCTATCTTTAGCTATCTCTAAATCCCGGTGTATCAAGCAGCTTGATGTGGCAAATGCCTTTTTAAATGGTGATTTGGAAACTGATTTGAATATGACACAGCCACCTGGCTTTGAGATAGGGAACATCAACAACCTTGTGTGCAGATTAAAGAAATCCCTATATGGGCTCAAACAAGCCTCCAGGGCTTGGTCCAACAAGCTAAACACAATCCTCCAATCCATGGGGTTTAGTGCTTCAAAGGCAGACAACTGTTTATTTTATAAACATACCAAAATTTCAAGCATGATCATCATGTCATATGTTGATGATATCATTGTCACAGGGAATCAAAAGGAGGAAGTACAGAATTTTGCTCAGCACCTTGGTAGTTACTTTACATTGAAAGATATGGGAGTATACACTACTTTCTTTGAATAGAATTCAAACAGACAAAGGATGGCTTGTTTCTTTCACAAGAGGGATATATCAGGGACCTACTCAAGAGAGCCTACATGGGTAAAGCAAAAGGGATTGCTACACCTATGGTCACTAATGCACCTCTGTCCAAGAATACAGGATGCCCTATTCCTGATGCCTCTACATACAGAAGTTTGGTTGGAGCTCTCCAATATGTAACAATCACCAGGCCTGAACTATCCTACAGTGTGAACAAAATTAGTCAATTCATGCAGTCTCCTCTTGACAACCATTGGAAATCATTTAAGAGAATTTTCAGATATCTTGCAGGAACCATCAATTATGGACTGAGTTTTAAAAGCCTCACCATCCACTCAGCTTGTGGCTTTTACAGATGCTGACTGGGCTAGTGATCTTGATGATAGAAGGTCCACTTCAGGATTTTGTGTTTATATGGGAGGAAATCTGATCACTTGGAGTTCAAAGAAACAAACAGTTGTTTCTAAAAGTAGCACAGAGGCTGAATTCAGAGGTTTAGCCAAGGTAACCTGTGATTTGATATGGTTACAGTCACTGTTCAAGGAATTAAAAGTGACACAACCTCAACCTCCAATTGTGTGGGTATAACTTGAGTGTTGTTTCCTTTGGCAAAAATCCAGTGCACCATTCCAGAATGAAGCATCTAGAGATTGATCTACACTTTGTTAAGGAAATGGTTAGAGATCAGATCATCAAAGTTCAACATGTGCCAGCTTTTGATCAAGTTGCAGACATCTTTACAAAGCCTTTGTTCAGCCAATCCTTCATTCGGTTAAGGGAAAAACTACTGGTCACCCCTTGAACCTCACTTGGATTGAGGGGGCCTATAAAAGGATAGGCTGATCAGCAGTCCCATGCACAAGCATGCAGAGGAACACACCACTATCCAGCAGAGCAGCCCTTGTTGTCCTATTAGCTGTCATTTTAGCTCCGTTTATTTGCACCATTAGTTTCCTAGGTTTTCAGCTCCTCCACTCATAATTTTACACGTGTACTCCCTAACCTAGGTTTTAAGTGCTTAGACACCCTATATATAGAAAGGGTGAAGGTTGTACTTCTCATTCATAAATGCAGTTCATACTCAACAGATGAATATTTTTAATATAGTTCGAAAGGTTTTAGCTTTACCTGTTTTGAGCAATGTGCTTGCAGCACAATACCTTTTACCACCATAATCTATAGTAGACATCGTTGAAATCTTTCGATCCAAACTCGAAAAATACACAATCAAAAGCACCAGCCGCAAAACCACATTAACTTTGCATAGACCCACACTTTTGACATCTATGCGACGTAGATCTCTGGCATTCTCAACCGCTCAAAAATAAGAACAACATCTGCGAACCCAAATCTCCATTGTGCCGCCGCCACCTCACATCACCAGTGTGTGCGTGATGATGAAGCTAGTGAGAAGAGGATGATAAAGACATGGGTTTAGAACTCCTTTTCCCAGATTGAATTATTGTTATGGGTTGAAAGTATAAAGACGTCTATATGGGTTTTATGTGTTGGTAAGATAATTGTTTGTTTGATTTTACCTTCATTATTATTTTTTTTTTTGAAAATCTCATTGGATGAAGTTTGATTTTCTAATAATATACATTAACTAGTTTGAATACCCGCGTTTTACGCGGGCATATCAGAAAAATGTATACAAACGTTAATTTTAAAAATGAGTTATTAATATGGTATCACAAAAAAGTTTGTTTTACTTCTTTATTTACTACGTTAACTGTCTTATTCGCAATGATACCATCGTCGCAATATAGAATTTCCAATCTTCGTACAGATGGATTCCTGTCATGGATATCCAATGAGAAGCGTTAAACAGCCACGAATTCTCGCTATCTTTTGTGATAGACATAGTCTCACGATAGACGTCAAACAGCTATGGATATCCAATGAGAAAAGACATCAAAAAATATTATTCTTAACTATTGAACTTACGATAACTCTTCTTTCATACATTATGCATCCCTCACCATCAACAACAGGGTATTAAATGGGTAATTCTTTATTTCTTTTGAAATCTCACCATGTAGATAATTGTATTAATATATAAGTTATTATTAATACATTGATTTAATATAATTAATATGTAAGAGAACTCTCTCTCTCTTTATATATATATATATATATATATATATATATATATATATATGTGTGTGTGTGTGTGAGAGCACAAATATAAAATAAAAATAACAAAAAACTAATGTAAGAAAGTAAATAACATTAATTATAAAAATCACAATATTTTTGTAAAGGATATTTAATCAGATTTCCCGATTAAATATTATCCATTAATAAGATTTTTAAATAATATTGATTTAAGTATTGTCACTTACTTCAGTCTTACAAAAAAAAAATCGGAGTTGTTAACTTAATAAAAAAGTCTGCAAAATCAATAAGGTAAGACATTAGAGGATACAAACAAAGGAAAGTAGCAGTTCTTGATTTTCATTTTCTTGATCTCAGCATCAAAGAAAGCCTGTAAAATAAAATGGCCGACAAAAATAATTAGCAAATGACATTTTATCCAATAAGAAGAAAACTAAATGAATGCCAAGTGGGACAGATAAGTAATATAGTGGAACTTGGAAGGAAAAAGTATAAGGTTGGAATATGTATGACCATAAACTGAAGCACCAATAAGAAGCTAACATAATCACATGAAGATTTGAAAAAAAAAAAGTTAAAATCTTGGGGAAATTGGTTGAAAAGAGAGAAAAAAATCAACCAAATGTGGCAAAAAGAAGTTTCAGAGCCCTATGCAAAACACAGGCTACTTGGAGAAAACTTGTGACTGAAGCTTTCTACAGAAAAATACAACTGAAATCATATTAATCAAACCTTTAAAAACCTTATCACTCAATAAAGTCGAAACAACTGCTTCTTCATTTGAAGATTAGAAGGATGATTACTTAATACTTACTTGCATGACCTCCCAAATCGACATTGCCCATGGTCGCAGAATGTAACATCCAGATATGTCATAGTATTCAATCATTTCACCGCTAACAACAACCTGAACAAAATGCAAAGCAACAACAATTACAATCTCTTAGGCCAATAGGGTTCTTGATTCTAATCTATGATATCAATAAAATAAAATAAAATAAAATAAAATAAAAGGATCGAAACAAATTTAGAAGTGTAGCAATTGGGGTGAATACATAACATAAGAAATGAATTGAATAGATCGTATCATTTCTCTCGTATAAAATATCATGTTTTTATCTCAACTAAATATAAACCATTCATTCAATTTCTTTGCTAATAACTGTAAGAAAAAGGGGTACCATTCAACTAAACCGAGTTATACTCATACCTCAGGGTACCATTCTCCGAAGTTTTCGTCTTTCTTATAAGAAAGGCCTAGTCCAGTCTCTTTTTTCACTTCCTTTTTCTTTCCCTCTGCACAAATGAGTCATAGTATTTAATATTTTTTTTTTAAAAAAGCAAACAGGAAGAATTAAGAGTATAGAAAAAAACAACATTAGATATCATTGGGTTTTACAACAACATTACATCCAGAAGCAATGCAGGAGCAACCTGGTACCAAGACAAATTATACACTATTTATATGATTTCAATGAAAGTATGTCATGAGAAACAAAATTAGATATCATTGGACTATATAATTATAATTCCAAACACCTTGCGTGTAATCATGGCCAAAAGAAATAGAAAAGGCTCGAAGAACTTCTCCATCTGGAGGCTGCCCTGTGCCCATAAGTTCCACACCAACTGTTTGGTTCCATGGTTGGAGGCTAAATCTCACTGTCCTTGCTGCAGACTGGAAATTTCACCATAATAATATAATTTAAAAATATCGAAAAATATGTATATATTCTTGTTTGTTTGGTTTGTGTATCATTTGTTTCAACTAATTTTAATTTTTGATAACTAATCAAAATCAATCACATGCAAATAAGTTCTTTTAGTAACTTGTACTTATAGGAATCAAATCACATGTTCAAGGCATTAGGATTTCGCACAGGGTAGTTGGTGTGAATGGGCCCACCGCCTCCAGCCTTGTTTTCTTGGACCGAACCATCTGAATTAATTTGAGCCAACCCAAAGGAGGTTTAGCCCAGCGCACTAAGCCCGCGTAAAATAAACAATTAATCCAAATGGTAAGAAAAACATTCTTTAATCTTACCGGCCCAAAACCATGAACTCGTTGGTTATAATCACTGCCAAGAAGAATAGCAAGAGTAATCTGAAAGGCCATAAGTTCCGTAAAATGTTAAAATAATAATAATAATAATAATAATAATAATAATAATAATAATAATAATAAACTGTTAATTGTTGTTCATTATTTACATGAAAATTAAAGAGAGAATTACCATTGAATATCTTCCAAACCCAAGTTTTGTCTCGATATCATCTATTTCATAACAACAACTAACCACCTTCACCTGATCATTAATAATAAAAAATAAATAAACAAAAAAGAGCATCATAAGTATATATTATTATATTTTGATGACCCAAGAGAAAAAGAAAAAAATTATAGACATACCAAGATAAAATATCTCTACAAACTATTCTTGCACCAAACAAAAAGGCATTAGAATCGGCTGTGAAACATCCATCCTGATGATCGTAATCAAATACAAAAGATATATAAGAAGTTGTAGCAGAAATAATATCATCCTGATGCGAATTTGATGTATGTTTAGTTTTATACCAACTGCATAGTTTTCTGTTGTCTCTAATCCACTGACAGAAGGAAAGTTCTTCTGCAAATTCAAAAAAAAAAAAAAAAAAGCCTACAAATTTCATGTACAAAAATGACCAATAATTTTTAGAAATATAAACATAAAATTGTGAAAACTCACCGCATACCACCAGAGTAGCCAAATACTTTAAAGGAATCCACATATATAAATAATACAATATTCAGAAAATTAATAATTTACTGAGCTAAGATTAGAGAGAGAAGGGCGAATATTAGTTATCCTAATTCATCTCGATATTTATTGAATTTCCATATTAAATCAGCAATCAAATAATAAAAATTGTCTCAATATTAATTCTCATTTCCTTAACAATCTTAAGTTCATAAAAAATGAAAATTTTAACTTCTATAAAATGATTATTCATCAAATAATTATATATTTTCCGAAAATAAATTTGCAAAAGGGCTTTTACCGAATACCCAACATCAAATTATTAGCAGTGATATATTTAATTCACATAACTACATAAAAAATTTGGGGTTCACTTTAAGTTACTGAAACTGAAAGACATACCTTGAGTTGAGAAATATTTGAACAAAAATCACTTGAGTTGCTCGAATTATCCTCAGATCTGTTCAAAGCGACGCAATGACTTGCCTCAAAGTGTTAATTGATATAAAAAATTCAATTCATGAATCAAAAAAAATAAAATTGGATGTCCCAATTAATAGATACGAAAAAAAAATCGAGACCGTCATCTTGAACTCAAACCGCCGCGAGAGTGCCCCTGCACCGCCAGGGCCATCTCCGCCTTCCACTGGTTTTGGCCACCTAGAACAGCCACGGCAGCGTCCCCCGGGCTGCTCACAATTAGTTCAGGACCGCAACCGCGAGAGGGGAGAAGGATTTCCCAATCGGGTGAAGAATAGTTCGTAGGTGTAGAGAAAAGATATGGAAATTAAGAGGAAGAAGAAATAGGAAAAAAAACTCTATTTTATACCCGGAAACAAAAAAAACATAAAAGGAAGGAAATAATAGGGGTTTTTTTAACAAAATGACAACAAAATGACACGTCAACTTTTGGATTAATAAGAAAAATACACATGGAAAATGGAGGCATAAGGAGTTGACACCTCAGCAAGGTGTCAACAGTATTAACAAATAGGGATTGATGATAGACTATAAAAGGATACTATAATAATAACATATGAGCCCTTTTCTGTTATAATAATTATAATAATTATCTGATTAATATGGTTGATTTTAAGAGTATATGTGCTCCTAATTTCCACCCAATCTACATATGATTCAAATCATATATATATGGGCAACACTCTTGTTAGTCCGCACTAACAGATCATCCGTTAGGCCAAAATTTCATATCAATAAAAGTCAATACATTATAATAAAAAACCAATACATTATAGTATCAATAAATCATAGTACAAAACCAATATATCATAGCACGGGTCAGAAATTTATGAAAAACTAATACTTTCGAGTAAAAAAAAAATACATCACAGTATAAAAACCAATACATTATTAGTATCGGGTCAGATGGCCTAACGGGTCATAACCCGTTAATCTGGCCTAATACAAATGTTTGCCTATATATATAGGGAGTGAATCCGATGGTTCCACTTCTTATAATGAGTATGTAGGGTCAAATCATAACCATCATACATTAGATCCAATGAATATGAATTAGTTTGAGTGACAAATATATCATTGTCTTCTAAATGTACTTCAATGAATTTTTAAATATATACCAATTAATATTTAAATGAACATTAATATTATTAACTAATATAAATTATATCATTTATATATATATATTTTTAAAATATAATATATTATTCCTCTTAAAAAGATATACCCATTTTTTCCAATAATTTTGTACATGAAGAAATTCTAATTGGAATTATTGCGAAAAACCAGATAAGAAATAGAAATTCGTTGCACATTTAAACGCATGTTATTGAACATAGAAGTACATGTATACATTATTAGAATAACAATGATATTTACATTATATGATATGTTTCTCCAAGTCAATTTCCAACAGTTTTATTGCACATTTAATAGTTTGTTAATGCACATTACATGTCCGATGATGCACAATTAGCAATACAAATATACAATAATACATGATATATGTTTATTAGTCTACCATCCTTCATTCAATTTATATCTATCATATCTAAATCTAGTGAGTGACTGATATTTGGCCCTACAGACACATTTTAATAATTGGACCCATCGGATCCAATTCCTCTCTCTCTCTCTCTCTCTCTCTCTCTCTCTCTCTCTCTCTCTCTCTATATATATATATATATATATATATAGGGTTAGGTTCCGGTGAAAATGGGTCCGTGGGTGAGAAATGAGAATAAATCCTAACCATTATATCTAATCTAATCTAATGGATTAGATTTAATCAAACAAATTAAAAACCTAAAAAACGTAAGAAACATGAGCTTTTATACTCATGTGCACGCACACGCAAATCAATCTCCTGCTCAATTCATCAAAACCTGCTCGATTCACCAGCTAATTTATCCGTATAATCAATCCTTTTCCTCAAAAAATCAGATTTGTTCCTTCAATCGAGAAAATTTAATCCTGATCGGAATTAGGGTTGGGCCGGAGTAGTAGAGATCAGCGTGACAACCCTATTTGATTATGGAGGAAATTCCTATTCGATTTTGATCCCTTACTTGTTTTTTTTTCAGTTTTATTTGCACCCTGATGGCTTCAATTTTGAACGAAACAGGTAATATTTTATTTTAAATTAGTGGAGTTCATCTAATATTTGGAATTTTGATTTTGTATTTTTTGAGTGAATCAGATAAAGTTTTGTACGCGTTATTATTGAGAAATTCTGCACAATTAAATGTTAGCTTGTGCAAGTCCGTGCAGTATTAAAATTGTGTTTGCACGTGTTATAATTAAAAAAATATGTGCGTGTTGTCGTCTAATGTGATGTGCTTGTAGTCTGATGCAAGCGTGACTTGTTTGTGCACAATTAAGTGTCAGCTTGTGCACGTTAATGTGTTCCCTTGTGCACATTAATGTGTTCACTTGAGTACGATCATGCAGTAGCTATGGTATTGCACATGTTATAATTAAGAAGTCTTGTGCGTGTTGTCGTCTGATGTTGTTTTAGTTGATGCAAGTGTGATGTGATTTGTGCACAAGTAAGTGTTAGTATGTGCACAACAATGTGTTCACTTGTACACGATCGTGTAGTAGTAATGGTGTTTGCACATGTTATGATTAAAAAGTCATGTGCGTGTTGTCGTCTGATGCAAGTGTGATGTGATCTGTGCACAAGTAAGTATATGTATGTGCACAATAATTTGTTCACTTGTGCACGATCATGCAGTAGTTATGGTGTTTTGCACATGTTATGAAGTTTTAAATTATTTTTCTGTCGCATTATCTGTGGCGTGTACTGTTTTGTGCACTGATTCAATGGGAGATTTCGCAGGTGATGTTAAATGTTCTTCCCACAATTGTGAGACTATTCGATAAACTATAGTGATGGCACCTTGCTCTACAAAAAATTGGGTTTCGATATGTGAAGATGCCAAAAACCTTATATTAGTCAAAAATTCAAAAGCATGGATGACAATATACTGTTTTACAAGTGTTATGTATCGGTGGTTGGTTTTGATGTCCGTTGTAGCAAAAAAATAACATCATGTGATGGTGTAATTATTTGGAAGTATCTATTGTAGTTTTTGCACATTTATGTTTCAATATGTGCATAATAATACATTAAATTGTGCACAATGTGTGCAATGTAGTTTAACAGTCCTATATAAGCTGTCGTTTGATGTCATTTCAATTAATGTAGGTGTAATGTGGTTTGTGCACAGTTGTGCATTGAGATATACACAATTGTGACACTGATAATGCTCAATAGTGAATGACAAAATGCACAATTGTCACTACTAAATTTTTTTTGTCATAATGTTATAGTTTTATTTATGATTTATTTGGTATCATTTATGATTGTAATAATCACTTATTTGCACATTATAATTTGCAGGTGGACAAAAAAGGGACCAATTCATCAAGACCCACCCTTTAATCTTAGTTTTCTTAATTTATCAAATAGTTTCATAATTTGAGGAGTGTTGTTTGAAAAGGCGAATGGTTTTTTGTCATATGAGTTTTATAGATCAATATTTTTATACTTACTGTGATTGTTGTATCTTGTTGTATCAAGACCCACCCTTTAATCTCGTATTTTTTCTCAATTCATAATCATAATTATGAACCTCAGATTCAATCATATTGATATCTAACTGTGCTAAAATTAACAATTAATTTCTAGCTATCGTTTTCAATAATCAGGAAACACGTGGTGTGACCCTCAATGGTTCAGGTGTAAGCTAGCCGTGGGTTCACAACACATTGTGATTCGAACAAAAAACAACAAACAAATTGTTCTTATATGAACTCGTCCCTTGGAGTCCCTGATTAAATAAAACTCATTTTACTTAATCACTGGTCAAACCAGAACGCCAATGAATTATGAGAGGCCGCCTAGCAACAACGCATCATAATTCCCTAGATACAAATGAAGTGCCTGCAAGA
>BMAC01000114.1:422280-452085 GCA_014905375.1 Phtheirospermum japonicum
TATAAAAGATATTATTACAAATAAAAAACCGATTGTATTACAAGAGAATGGTCAGACCACAGCCACAAGTTGGCTTGTTGGTCACCTTATTCTAACAAAAATATCATACTACGTTGTAGAATTCTATCGAATTCCATACGAGATTCATAAAATTTCATACTACGTTGTGGAATTTCAATTCATACTATCGAATTCCATACTATATTCATAAAAACTTTATACTACGTTGTGGAATTCCAATTCATGCCACGAATTTCATACTACATTCATACAATTTCATACTACGTTTTGGAATTCCAATTCATAACATTTCATACTACATTCATAAGAATTTCATACTATATTCATAAAATTTCATATTATATATATATATATATATATATATATATATATATATATATATATATATAAGTGTGCGGCGAAATTTCATAAAATCATTATATGCGAACTTGCGAACTAGTGCTTTTATTATACTATCACAGTGCTTTATTAATATTTTCAGTTATATACACCAGTAGTGCTTTTATTATACAATCCTAATGCTTTTAATTAAATAAGGAAATACACAAAAAATATGATACATCCATTTAATTAGATCTAAAGCTCATAATTGACCATAGGTTCACATATAGAGACATGGTTCTCATTTGTACCTAATACTATATATATTCAAATATAAATCAAGATTGGGTTTTAAATAGATAATCATTAAAGGCCGCTTGAATTATGATTGTTAGACATGTGCAGAATTAATGTTTTGACCAAAGATAAATAAGGAAGGAAGTCAAAATGGGAATATAATTTGAGTTTTACCAAAACACGGTAATGTTTAAAACCATAAAAGATGGTAATTATTATACTACCATGAATTATTCTCGTTGATTGAGTCTTGAATTATTCGTTCGATGGAATTCCATACAAAATGGTAATTCTTATTAGACATGTGCAGAATTAATGTTTTATAGTACCGTCTTTAATCCTTTGGTTTTAGGGTATTAAAGACTATTTTAAGTTGTAAGTTTGGATTTAATGGTAAGTATTTGGTTTAAATGGGATGAAAAAATTTGGAATGATTATATTGGAATATATTTGTACACATGTGTATTAAATGGGAATTATATATATATATATAGGATTAGGTTCAAATAGAACTCACGTCAATATATGCGAACTTAGGGACCAATCCTGACCATTAATCTAATAATATGTGTGGACCAGATTTTTTCTATTTTTTAAATTCGTTAAATTACACATATGGAAGGAGAAGGGCTTTCATGTAATTTTATAAATGTTGAACCCTACCATATCATCCCCAGCCCCTTTTTCTTCTCAAACCCGTTTCTCTCTTTTTCCTTCTTCTCCAGAATCGGCCGCTTCTCCGCCTTCTCCAGAAATCGGCCGCCTTCGGTCGTCGGCGAATGGCACCTGGCGATGGCAATCGGGCGGCAGCGTGGAATCGAGGTCGGCAGCGGCTACACGTTCACGCTTTGCCTTGCTTTTCCTCTTCTCCCTCCTCCTTGCGACGTCGTTTAGGTGCACCATCGCCGATGACGATAACGCCATTGAAGGCGCCGCGGAGAGCAGCGATCTCTTGATCCGGCAAGTGGTGGATCACGGGGAAGGGGGGGCCGTTAACGAGAACACACTGCTGAACGCCGATCATCACTTCGCGATCTTCAAGAGGAAATTCGGCAAATCGTACGCCACCCAGGAGGAGCACAATTACAGGTTCAAGGTCTTCAAAGCTAGCCTGCGCCGCGCGAGGCGACACCAGCAGCTCGACCCCTCTGCCGTCCACGGCGTCACCCAGTTCTACGATCTCACGCCGCGCGAATTCCGAAACCAATTCCTTGGCCTCAATAGGCGGATCCGCTTCCCTTCCGACGCTCACAAGGCGCCGATCTTGCCGACTAATGATCTGCCGACAGACTTCGATGTAATCAGCAACTCTTCCTTTAATTTGATCGGCCATATGCCTTTATTAAGAAAAATTGGTGTTGTTGACCCTAGTGCTTTTGAATTGGGCCCCCGATGCTTTTTGAAGGAATAATCGGGTGCTTTTGGGAGAAATTGGCAGGGGAACTGGGGTGGCGACGGTGATGCGGCTGTGGTTGTTGGCCGATCTTGGTTGAGTTTGGTTCGTCGGACAGGGACTTGGATTTGGACGGTGGTGATGTTGAAAAATAAAAAGCAGTGGTAGTATAGTAAAAAAAGCACCGCAACAATATTAAGAAAACACTCCAAAAAACTAGTACTGGCAACATAAAAAAAAAGCACTGCTGAAGACTTGTGTTGTGCTATAAATAGTCATATATAATGCTTTTAATATTCAGATTTTTAAATTTAATTATATTTATTTATTTTTARATTTTTAAATATGCAATATGTATCTTAAATCGTAGATCTTGAGAATGTGATTAATTTGATATATATTTCATTAAAAATAAATAAAAATTAAAAAAGTTATGGTTCGTTGAAGATTTAAATTTTATTATAAATTTTTGAATTTGTAGTTATATATCAGTTGTACTTTTTAAAAAGTAATTTAGTGCTATTCATAAACGTCGTTATATGTCCAAAATACCCTTTTTAATTATTTAATGGATTTTTTTAAATTATTACCATGCTGACATGTCATAATCTTAACCATCAAAATTATCCAATCTAATGGTCAAGATGAGTCCCTAGGTTCGCATATATTGACATGGTTCCATTTGAATCCAACTCTCTCTCTCTCTCTCTCTCTCTATATATATATATATATAACACTCTAGTTTCATATATAATCAATTATTTTTCTATTATAAATAATTTGAAATCCACAATATTTAAATTTACACCATCCAATTATACATTAAAATAATTATTACAAATTTGTGGAACACGAGAAATAGAAGAAATAGTAACATGGCATATTTTTGCTGAATTGAGTATTTTAATCGATGCTCTGCATTGAATTATTTTGTTTTATCCTTTATCAGAAATCATATTGAGGAGACCAATCATTTATTTATACTAGGCTTCCAATGAGCTATTCGTGTTTAGGTTATTTATTAATAGAATGCGATTGAAATTTATATAAACTTGTTCTATTACGTAAATATATATATGCTAGATTTTTCTTATTAAATTACAACGAATGTCATGCCAAACTTCGTCTCATATCATATCATTGCATCTTCATGTTATGGTCGATATTAATAAGGCAAAACTGCAACATTGGCCCATTAACTTAGAGTATTGATAACTTTAATACCATTAAAAATGTTAGGTGGCAAATTTATTAAATATTTATAAAAAAATATTAGTACTTTAACCATAATTTCGTCGGAAAACAAAAGTTCGCCGGAATCTTTCAATTTTCAGCGAAAAATGTTGACTTTAACCGATTTTGACAAACTTAATGCTGATGTGGGAAAAAATAAGGGAAAATTCTCATATACTATTAAAACATAGAAGACAATTCCCATGTAGTCCAATGACTATTTTTATTCCCATATAAGCCAAAAAATTCCTATTTAATCAATAAATACATTTAAATTGTCAAAACTAACCCTACACCTAAAACTCTTATATACTAACCCTACCAATGAGAAACCCCCCAACCCAATCTCCGCCCCCTCAGCCCCCGTTTACCCTCTTGATTGATAATGGAGACGATATACTTACAGTTTGGCAATCTCCATCTCAAAGGATGGAGGGGCGACGGGCGGCCGGGAGTGCCGGCACGTCTCGGCAGCGACGTTAAGCCTACGAGCAGAGAGCCTTACTGAAGTGGGATTACCAAACTGTTTCTAAGGCATGTTTCTAAGTACATGAGGCAACTCTCCACCAAGTTTGGTGACATTCCGAGTCCGTTTGGGCAAGGAAATAAATAGGCGAAGACAGGCAGCCGTCCTGCGTATGGGCAGGGCGGAGATGGCGTGAGCAGAGGGCCTTAGACTTGAATATTTGTGAAGATGTTCGTATGTAGACTTCTTGGGGGTGTTAGGATGATCTCCACCAAGTTTCACGGCTATACGGTTCCGTTTGAGTGGCTAACACAATGAATGTTTGAGAAGTGGCAGTACAGTGGCATTGTCGTAATTTCAGAATATTGCGAAGGCAATTCCTCATTCATAAGAAGTTGGATGGGGCTGAAACTTTGTGGAGTTATGAAAAAAGGTGTAAGCTACTCTACGGTTCAAGCGGATATCGATTTGGAGTTCGGACGAGGAAGTAGTTTTGATAAGTAGTTTTGTATAAGTAGTTTGGATAATTACAAACTACTCTGCCGTTTTATAATTACAAACTGTTAAGTAGTTTGGAATTCTGTATTATGTATTCTGAATTTTGAATTAGTAGTTTGGAATATGTATCTTATGAAATTCCTTAATGTAGTATAAAATTTCTCAATGTAGTATGTTTATTTTCTATGTAGTTTGGAACTTGACCGATCAATTACATGATATAGTTTTGAAATTTAATCGAGTAGTTCTGAATTTCTCGAGTAGGTTTGAAATTTACACGAATAGTTTTGAATTTAAACGAGTAGTTCTGAATTTTTGAAGAATAGTCTTGAAATTTACATGAGTAGTTCTGAATTTACATGAGTAATTCTGAAATTTACACGAGTAGTTCTGAATTTACATGAGTAGTTCGTCAATTTACACGAGTAGTTTTGAATTTAAACGAGTAGTTCTGAATTTACATGAGTAATTCGTCAATTTACACGAGTAGTTTTGAATTTTCTGAATTTACATGAGTYGTTCGTCAATTTACACGAGTAGTTTTGAATTTAAACGAGTAGTTCTGAAATTTTGAATAACAAAATAAAATATTTATAAAGGGTAATTTAGTACTCTTATATAATTTTTGGATTAAATGGGAAGTTGAGATTTCAATTACCTATTTGGGAAAAAATATTTCATTAATGGTCTATATGAGAATTGTCCCAAAAAATAATAATTAAAAAGTTATTTAAATTAAAATTTTGTTTAAAATATAAGATTAAAAAAGATGTGAAATATATTATAACTTCTGAGATTTTTTAAATATGCCAAAAAAATATTATTAAAATATAAATTAAAACAAAACTTGAAAAAATATTTTTAAAATCCATTTTTTATGAAATATGTTAAAGGAAGGTAATTAAAATATAAAATAAAATAAAATATGGAATATTGTTTTATAAAGTTTTCGGATTATATTAAATATGCAATGAAATATCTAAAATACAAAATTAAAACAAAATATGGGGAATATTTATAAACAATCTGAAGATATTTTTATATTTTAATTTTTTAATTCGTATAATAATTTCAGGTATTATAAAATAATTTTTTAGATTTATCTTAAAACATTCTCTTTTCATATGCAAAATAATTTCTTATATAAAATATTTTCAAGATGTTTTTAATTGTGTATTTTAATATAATATTTTACATATTTTAACAAAATCTGGTTCTTAATAAATATTTTTCCATGTTTAGTATTGATATATATATATATTTTTTACATAATTCAAATAATTTCAAATTTTATAATATATCTTTCTCAGTTATTTTATTTTATTTTTAAATAATATTTTTAATATTTAAAATAGTTTATGGTTTTAAAATATTTTCCTAGATTTTGTTTTAAATTATATTTTAATAGTATTTTTTTATCAATTTAGAATAATCTCAAATTTTATAATATATTTTCCAATTTTTTTGTTTAATTTTATGATTTAAATAGTTTTTTAAAGATTATTTTAAAATTTTAAAATAAATTTCTAATTTTGTAATAAATTTTAATTTTTATTATTAATCTTGCCACATTAGTGTTGACTTGGTCAAAATTGGCACGAGTAATTATTTTTTCTCCCGAGAATGAAAGAATCTGGCGATTATTTACTTTACCAGGATTATTTTGCAATTTTGACTTATTAATAAAATAGAGATGCTAGAAGAAAGGTGAAGAAAAAAAGGGCAGAAAAGAAGACGAGAAAAGAAAATGTCATTATTATTCGGTCTGGCGGAGCCCAACTCAAAGCCCAGGCCGCTGCTTCCTAAATGCAACCTCGCAAGCTGTCCGCTTACAAAATTAGCCGTTACAAATATTTGTAACGGCTACATTTTCTTTTCAAACGCAACCCAAAAAATAAAAAAACAAAAATAAAAACTTGGTTCTGGCAAGAATTTATCTCCATTCATAGAACACATCTTTTCAGTCAAAAATTCAAATCCCATCTCCCTTCTCTCTTTCTTTCTTTCTTTCCTCCCAACTTTAATTTTTTAGGTCTGCTAAGAATCATTTATCTCTCTACGCAAGAAGAAAACCCTGATTTCCCAAAAAATCACTGTCTGCTAAGAATCATTCTTCTCTTTCTTGAAAAATCACTGTGAAACTCAAAACAACCCTAACAAAATTCGCTTCATTTGTCGCAAGTATTCGAAAATCTTTTGTATATTACGGAATCAATGGCGCCTACACCTTCATCAAAATCTAACCTTTCCACACCGTCTTCAAAACCCAACACAGCCCACCACCAATCCAAGACTCCRCAGTCAAAGCACCGCCTACAYTTCACCGGCGCCGGCGCCGCCACATCATCGGAGCACCCAGTTGAAGTGATAGGCCGAATCCGAGATCATCCCGAACTCAAGAACAAGCCCAACATTATTAACCCCTCAGCCCTACAGATCAACGGAGACGGCAAATCTCTGAGAGTCAAAACCGAAATAGGGTACCGGGATTTTAGTCTCGACGGGGTTTCGCTTTCGGAGGAGGACGATCTCGAGGGGTTTTATCAGAAATTCGTGGAGTCCAGGGTTAATGGTGTGAAGGTTGGGCAGAAATGTACGGTGATGATGTACGGCCCGACGGGCTCGGGGAAATCCCACACCATGTTTGGGATTCCCAATGCGCCCGGAATTGTGTACAAATCCTTAAAGGGTATTTTGGGTGAAGGGGCTGACGAGGATGGAGAGAGATTGGGTGTGGGGACATTTGTTCAGGTTACAGTTTTGGAGATATACAATGAAGAAATTTACGATCTCTTGTCAGCTAACAATGGAGGATTTAATTTCGGATGGTCCAAGACTGGTTCCGCATCAAAGGTAAAATATTCTCTCCTTTGTTTAGTTTCTTTGCGGCCGAGATCTGGATCGATTTTGGCCTTCTTGTGGAGTTGTTTGTTTTGATCATGTGAAGAAACTTATCTTATTAGGAATAAGGTTACATAGTACTGTGTTTGGATGTCTCATTATTTGCTACTGACTTAGAGAGTGTTTGAAAACTCTAAAAATATGTGATTCTCAGCTTCTAGCACAAAAATATGAGCATTTTTACAGTTATAGAAGAAGCTAAAAAAAGTCCAATTTTTTGTTTTTGTTAAGTTTGCAGACACTCCCTTAGCACGGTTAGATGTTGATTGTAGAGATTAATTATCTTTTTGGGTCTACATTGCTTCTTGTTGTTGTTGTTGAACTTTGCCTACAATGCAATTTACTTCTTGTGTAATAAGAAACAACCCTTGTGGCATGAAGTGTAGACCAAAACATGGCTTTATATGTTTCAGGCGAAATTAGAAGTGATGGGAAAGAAGGCGAAAAACGCAACCTTTATATCTGGAAACGAGGCTGGAAAGATACTGAAAGAGATTCAGAAAGTGGAGAAAAGAAGAATTGTCAAAAGCACTCTTTGCAACGAAAGAAGTTCAAGAAGCCATTGCTTGGTAAAAACTTATTTTGATTGTCTGAAATGATTTCAAAATTATATAAAATCCACTTACGAAAATCCCTTTTTCCCGGTTTGCAGATCATTGTTGACGTTCCAACTGTCGGAGGACGGTTAATGCTCGTTGATATGGCCGGTTCGGAAAATATCGAACAAGCTGGTCAAACTGGTTTTGAAGCAAAGATGCAGGTACATTTTATTGTTCAATTCCATTTCTGAAAGTATTGTATGATATTTATTTGATGAACACGAACCTCAGCACCTTTTTTGTTTTTGCAGACTGCCAAAATAAACCAAGGCAATATCGCCCTGAAAAGAGTCGTTGAATCGATTGCAAATGGCGATTCGCATGTCCCATTCAGAGACAGCAAATTAACTATGCTTCTACAGGTATCTCCATAAGTTGTTTTTATTTTTAGTTTTAGTTTTTATGAGTTTATGAATCATTAATTATTTCTGAAATTAATTTGACTTTTTTTATACAGGATTCGTTCGAGGACGATATGTCCAAGATTCTGATGATATTATGTGCGAGCCCGGATCCGAAAGAGTTGCATAAAACGATTGCTACCTTAGAATACGGCGCAAAGGCAAAATGCATTGTTCGAGGTCCTCACACTCCTGTCAAGGACAAAGCTGTTGAAGACTCTTCGTCGGCCATGATTTTAGGATCACGAATAGCAGCTCTTGACCAGTTCATCTACAAGCTGCAGGTGGAGAACAAAGTAAAGGAAAAAGAGCGTAACGAGGCGCAGAAAGAACTGAGGAGGAAAGAGGAAGAAGTTTCTCAGCTGAGGGCTAAACTTGCTTCGGTTGAAGGACGAGCGAGCGAGGAAGAGATAAATTCAAAAGTAAACGAGCGGACGCAGAGGCTGAAAAACGAGCTCGAGAAGAAAATATTGGAATGTCAGAAAATGGCGAATGACTTTCTTGAAATGGAAAGGTGGAAAATGGAGCAAAAGATGCTTCAGCAGCAACGAGAGGTCGAATTGCTGAGGCAGCGTTTGGAGGATATCGAGAACGAGCTCCGTCGATCGAGGGCTGGGAAATCGTCGGTGGAAATCGACGGTGGCAATTTTATGAAGAAGCTGTTGGAAGCTTGTTCTGATGAGTCAGACATGGTTAAGTCGATGGATCTGGACAGATCGATCGACATGGAGACCAATGTTGTTGTTTCATCGGGCTACACGAACGGTTTCGGTGAAGGGGTACACAGTTTCACTCCGAATAAATCATACTTGACCACTGTTTATGAGGAGGACGAATGTGAAAACGAGGACGATGAAGTGCAGAAGGAGGTGATAGAGGAGAAAAGGTTGGTGGTTACACCAGACGTTTCGTCGAGATTGTGCAACGAGCTAAAAAATCCCGACGATGCTCGTCAGCTAAGGATTCAGAATATCTTCACACTTTGTGGAAATTACAGAGAGCTCTCGCAGCACAGTAATAATACTGAAGAAGATGCTTATGCTTCTACAATGGTCGATGAAACATCTCAGCTTGAGATGAGCCTCTCCAAAGATCTTTTCATATCGGAAAAACTTGAGATGGATCAGAATACTGGAGAACAACAGAATCTTGCGAAGGTTTTTAAGGAGTACGATGAGAATCCTTTGGACGATGAACTTGAGGTTTATGTGAAATGGGAGGCGTCGAAGGAAAATCCGGGAAAGGTGATTACGACGTTGAAGGTTTTGAAAGATTCAAGTCTTGCTGATTTGAGGAAGCTGATAGAGATTCATCTCGGGGGGGATCAACAAGCCTTCACTTTTCTTGTTCTTGCCGGGGTATGTTCTTTTTACTAATTTTCTTATCGTATGGTGATTTTTGCATCTTCATTTCATCTGCATTGGACTTAAAAAGCTTTTCTAGGGGGTATGCACTATTTTTGCATCTAAAAAAGTGCTTCTCAGATTTTAGGTAGAAATTTGGGTCTTCTTATTAAAGTCTGCTGTCACACTCCCTTAGTCGAAAGTTATTTTATAGTGCCTTCACACATTTACAATTGCCTTTACAGGATCCTACATAATTAAGGAGTTTTGTTGAGCACACCCTTTCAGGGAGTATTTACTTGCCAACTCTAAAATAAGTGATTCTCAGCTTCTAGGTAAAAAATAGTGTGTTTTCAAACTCTCCCTTAGTCGAAAGTTATTTTAGAGCCTCACATTTGCAAATTGCCTTTGCAGGATTTTACATACGTTAAAACAAAGTGATTCTCAGATTCTAGGTGGAGAAATAGTGTTTTTCTTTCTTTTTCTCCCCCATCAGGAAGCTGAGAATACACACACACACACACACACATAAAATGACTGCATTTACATCCATTCATTTGCCAATATTTGTAACTAGTTTTTGATCCACTTAAAATCACTTATTTTGTTTAGATTTTGCAAACATTGCCTTTGTTATCTCTTTTTTGTTTATTGGTTTTTTTTTTTTTTTGGTGTGTGTGTGTAATATCATCAATAGGACCCTTCTGGTGCTCCAGTGGCTATGGAGAAAGAGGCAACTATACAAGCAAGTAAGCTTCCGATTTGCAACAACCAGCTACGTGATGGTGGTCGTCTGGCTTGTCTGCGCCCTGTGAAGCCGATCCAGTGGCCTGGTCGTCAGCCGTTTAGCCCTCTGGAGAACAAGATGGCAGCAGCTACAACTCCGAACTCGCATATAACAAAGAAAAGCGAAGACTGTTTTTCGCCTGATATAGCTCCGCACTTGAGTTCAACACCTTTTATTACCGTCAGAAGATATTAATTAGGCCTTCTATATAATATATATTTAGTAAGCCTGTGCACAGTTGAGTATAAGCGACTGTTATGTACTCCTGGTGCATTTTAAGGGTTGGCTGTTAGTGGCTATTGTGTTCTTTTGTTGATACTACTTGTATTCTTTTGATTGCCAATTAAACGCTAGTTAAGTTCCCGTTGTGGTTACTTCTGTATTTAGTGTAGATGATGCTTAAATTGCTGATGCTTTGAGTGACCAGTATAACAAATGAACCTAAATGTCAGAATTGTTTACATGAAATATGGATACAATTTGAAGAGCGGAGGAAAAATCAGCTACACATACCATGTTGCCCGGCGAAATTATTTTTCTTTTTCTTTTCTTTTTTTTTTGCAAGTTTTTAATGTTGATTTAACCAAAAACAGAAATAGATTAAAATAAAAAACGTGTTTGAGAAACTTGTTCTGCAACTTTGCCTATGAAACATTTAGCCTGAAAGTCTTATTCTTCAAAAACGTGGATGCAAAATAATAATATTCTTAGATTTCTTTGTGCATGAAAAGAAAAGTAACAGCTTAAGTACCGCCTGGACATGTATAATTTTTTTATCCCGACTAAAATGTAAAACTGGATTGCATCATCTAGCATATATAAAATCGAAGATAGATCATCAAAGTTTTCGATAATATGACAAAACAACTCAGCCATAATAGCTTAACAACTACTACTCGATTCATGTTGTCGCTCACTTCCTATCTCACCAGAATTACTCATCCTTTTTCCCATCAAGAATGTACTCAAGGTACAAGTCGTTTCTTATTTAAACTGTAGGGAATAAATCTTAAGCTTATAACATCCGTTTTTCACTCTGCATGTGGATCAGATTTTATCTAAAAAGAAGTGTTGAAGAGAGACAAATTCAGATGTGTCAAATGTGTTCTCCCCGAGTTTACGCAACAAACCATGTGCTGTGGCTTTCAAAAGCTTTCTTTCCTCTGGCTGATGCCACAGAGCTATTAGCACATCGGGCGGGAAAACGGGGGCAGTCTCAGCTTGCAATCTTGTGCCTTCGACTTCAAATCCATTCAATCTGGCAATAGAGAAATAATTCATCATCTGGGATAATTACAAGAAGTACCCTTCAGGTTTAACCCACACACACAAAAAAAAAATATCTAACCTTCATAATTACAAAAATACCCCTAAAAAATTTTCAATTTTACGAGGCTAAATGTAATATTTTTATAAATGTGAAGGGGGTAAAATGTAAGAGAAAATAAAACCTCAGGGGTCTTTTTTGTAATATTAAAAGTTAGCTTTTTTTTTCTTTTGGTAATTAGGTCAAACCTCAAGGTACATTTTATAGCTAACCCTTATTTATTTAGATGGAGATTACCATCAGGGAGAATTACCAATATTATCCCCAAGGTTTAGAATAATAACAGGAAAAACTTTAGTCATCTTTAGGAACTACAGATGCAAAAGAAATGTCAAGTGGGTATTGTAGTTCTAAAAAATACTCTTTTTTTTTTCTTTTTTTTTCTTTTTTTCTGTTTTTCCTTTTTGGTAATTAGGCTAAATTTCAGTACACTTTGTATTAACCCTCATCACCATCATAATGGTTGGGATAAATATTTAAGGAACGAGTATGTGTACATCTTTCGACATAAAATCTCACCTGTTCAGAATCTTTAGCATGTTTGGCCATTCCGCGAGTCCAAAGTGCACGTCTACTACATAATAATTTCTCTGAATGGACTGCCTAACAACTCCGAGAGGTCTGCACACGGACAGGATTTTTGACATCCCGAGGGCTCTTACGGTTGAAATCCTCACCACTGTCGTTCTTGGGGGGTCAATTCTTAGCATTGTCAAATGCTTTCCTAAAACATTGATGGATTGTTTCGCAAGAGCCCTCTCTTTGCCGATTTCTGTCTGGAATCAACCAACATTTTTCAAAGGTCTCAATGACTGGTTGACAATAATTAGTAATGTGACCCCCTTCAGGTTTTGACATAATTAAACACAAACAAACAAACAAAAACTTCAAAATTATAAAAAATGCCCCCGAGTGCTAAAATTGAGGGGCTTTTGTTTTTTAATTAGGTCAAACCTCAAGGGTACTTTTACTACTTAACCCAAAACTTAATTCTAAACTTGAAAACTTCAATGCAACACTTTTGAGTGAAAAACTAACGGGTCGCGCAATGCCACAAAATACTTTACCTCAAACTCCACATAAGCAACGGAATGTGAGGAGCCCATATAATAACCAGATACGTTGCAGTCACAGAAGGCCAGAGCTTCTTTAATATGACACAAACTTATCTCGCGGCTCAACTGTTCTATCTTTATTGTCCTGGTCGGGTTTTTTACTAATGCAGCTGGGACGTCGTGGTCCCCAGTCAAGTCTGGCATAGGGATTTTCACATTCTCTATCGAAGTAGCTGATTCCACAGTTATAACCCACCTGTTTATACACGACCCGGATTTTTTGAGAGCTTTTGTAACCCCATTTTTGGTCTGCAGTCAAACAAATGAATTACAACAATAGAAATAAATTATAAATCATTATATATTTCTATTGTCAGCAAAAAGACTGAAGAAATTGGTACATGTATCCATCTGTATGAAAAACACAAATAGTGCAATTATGTGTTTCTATCCTTCTTGGTATTAGAAACAGTTATAAATTCAAATTCAAAAAGTTGAGCAGCCATAAAACGAATGATTAATTACAAAAACTACCCTTGATGTTTGATCTAATTAATACAAATAAATAACTCTCGAAATTACAAAAAATACCAGAGATTTAATTCAGTGTTAAAATCCCAGGGGTAACTTCTGTAATATTTAAAGTTAGTCGGGTTCTTTTGTAATTAGTTCAAAGCTCAAGGGTACTTTTGTAATTCATCCAAAAAGAATTCAAAAAATCAAGCAGGCAGGAAAATTGCAGCTAATCACTCACCTTAAAATAAATGTAAGCAGTTTTAAACAGAGACCCTCGAGCATTACGAAATTCAACATTCAAGATTTCATCACAGCTATGAAAATGTCCGAGTATGTGACTCTCGAGTGTAGAACTGTGCAAAAACCTAACTAATACTCCATGTTCTTCTCTAGAAAAGCTCGTCCCTTTTAACTGTCTTTCATCCTTATCTCTCATGGGAACTGAAACTTCCGAGCTTGCTTTTGCATCCGCGAAGTCAACGGATACAATGTCCGAATTACTCGTTTCCTCATCATCATTCTCAGAAGTCCCGTCGTGAAAATCCCATGAAGTCAATCTATTGTTGTTGTTGTTGTCAGATATCTGCAAATTACCAATTAACGCGTTCTCTTTAACGAGACGACCCTTTTTGTTGTTACCACTAGTTGAAATAGATGATGCACACTGTTGCTCTCTCAACAAGTCGAGCAGTCCATGTATGACAGGCATTTTTACTGTGCCCTGCGTATTATGATGAGGCTCACTTGAATGCTCCAAAGGTTCGTCAATCTCTGTTACTGCCTGGTTATTATCTGATTTTTTCGTATAAAAAAAATCTTTCAAATCATGTACCTTATCAGTTCTATCGGATAATATGCTTTGATCATTTTTGCATTTATCGGGTGGAGATTCGTCGAAATGACCATCGTGGGAACCAGGAACTGGTTCGCTCGGCAAGGGATCGTTTGGGTGAGATAAGCATTCAGAATCTGGATTTCTATGTTTGGCGTAATAATCCAAGAGCACGTCTGAGAGTTCTTCATTGGGTTGTTGTGTTCCCTCATCATCATCTGTGGTTTTGGTTTGATCGAATTTGTGCTCGCTGAATAGATCAGCTAATCTCGTATATGGTGCCTCTTTATGATTAATAAATGTTGGGATTAGTTCGGAAGACCTATAGTTCAATCACAATGCGTCAGCAAATAAATAAACATGTCTGCATTTGATTTAATTTGATTGAATTGGATTAAGATAATTTTATATTGAATTGACTTCCAAATTATTATGATATTTTTTAGTCATTTTGGTGAACTTTAAAAAACTATTCAAAATATCTTCATCAAATCAAATTACTTTCACGCAAATGCAACCTAAGATTATGTTCTGAACCACTGTTCTAACAATCCCCGTCAAGGCGCTAGGCGGACCCCACCTAAACCTATCTATACCCGGCCCAAGGGCCTGCCTAATGCATTTTGGGAAACTGTTTTCAACATACACTAATCTTTTCACCATTCACAAAAAAACTTTATCCCAATTCATCGAATAAACACAATGGGGAGCTAAATAAAATTAAGCCAATAGTAATATTGGCACAAAAATAAAATTTAATTTACTTGATGGATACCAAAAAAGTCTCACTCTATTAGATATGGCCCCGCTGCCTTGATTCCCGTCTCCTCCACGCCAGCTTCTTCCTTCAACCCTGGTTGTGAAAAACAACATCTTGTCCTCGCAGCTAAAAACCCTGATAATTTTTTCCAAGAAAACAGTATAATTAAGGAATTTGGTAAACCGAAAGTATGAGAAATGATCCTTCAAATTTGGTTTAGCAAATGTCATAAAAAGAAAAAAAAAAAAAGCAATTTGTTAAATGGTTTGTGTGGATTTTACCTAATCTGAATATTTGGAGGCTCGATTTTGGTCGAAGAAGATGAGAGAGAGCCATTTCATGGAGAACATGTGGAAAAAAGTAGAGGGTTTTTCAGAGGTTTACGGCCAAAATGCCAAAACAAAACGACCGGAATGACTGAAATGCCCCTTTAATTGAGTATATCATCTCTCAAGGGAACTCGGAGGTGTTAATCCTGTTTAAACGGGCCGGTTAATTAATTGGTCGAAGCCTAACTGTAACCTAACCGCCGGTAAATCGGTTAAGGTTACAGTTAGGTGCGATTAACTGAACAGGCGGTTAATCGAAAAAATGATGGTTAACCGCCTATTTATATATATATATATATATATATAAATATATATATATATACACACACTAGTTTAACACCTGTGCATTACACGGGATTAATAAAAAATTAAATATAAAAAATATTTGTGAAAATTATAAAGTTTTAAATTTAAAATAAAAAACTGGAAGGATGTGTTCTCAACTCGTGCCCTGTTAAGTTTATTAATTATTATAATTATTGATTAATATTATATTTTAATGTTTAAATTAAATTCGTTAATAATTATATTTACATACTTATGAAAATTCAAAAGATGTCACATTTTCAACCCGTCTCTAATCTATATTAGTTAATTATTATTAAATCATTTTATATTTTTATGTTTAGATTAATTTTGTTAGTAATTACAGTTACATACTTTGAAAAATTCAAAGATGTCATACTCTCAAACCTTCTCACATTGTGTCATTGTCTAATAAATATTAATTAATTAATATTATATAATTTTAATTATTTTTATTTAGATTGAGCGCATTACTAATATTTAGTTACATGCTCCAATTATTGCAAATATATCATAATTTACATATATAGAATATTTAAAATCTTAAAATAAATTATTTCAACTTTTATTATAAATATAATTAATTTACTTATTTTCATAATAATTTTTTTTGTAATTAAAATTATTTCATATGTAATTTATCTTTTAATGAAAATAATTAATTTAGACTTTTTTTCTACTAATTATATATGACTTATTTATGTTATTATATTAGAAGTATAAAAGAAAATTATTGAATTAGACAAAATATAAAAAAACGATATTAAGTTAGGCTAAATATAATAAAAATAAAATATTAAATTAGGCAAGACACAATAAAAAAATATTAAATTAGATATAAATTAGGCTCGGATGACACGTAAGCAACCGAAACACCAAAAAAATTTTATTATTCAAGCGAAGCATACAAAGAAGACGCATACATTAGGAAGATTTTGCATAAATATATACTTGTTTAACAGCCGTGTATTATAAGGGACTTATCAAAAGATAAATATAAAAAATATTTGTGATAGTTATTTAATTTTAAATTTCCAACTCGTGCCTTGTACATGTCTAATCTATTTATTAATTAATATAAATATTAAATAATTTTGTATTTGATGTTTAAATTAAATTCATTAATAATCTTAGTTACATATTTACAAAATTTCAAAAAGCGTCACATTCTAAACCCGTGTCTAATATCTATTTTATTAATTATTATTATTAAATTATTTCATATATTAATATTTAGAATAAATTCATTATTAATTATTAGTTACATACTTTGAGATATTCAAAAGATGTCATACTCTCAAACCACGTCGCATTGTACTGATGTCTAATCAATATTTATTAATTATTAGCATATAGTTTTATAGTTTTATATTTAGAATGAATACATTACTAATATTTTGTTACATACTTAAATTATTGTAAATAACTCATATTTTACCTATATATAATATTTGAGACTCCAAAAATAAAATTATTTTAAATTATATTATCAATAAAATTTATTTAATTATTTTCATAATAATTTTTTTAATTAAAATTATTTCATATGTAGTTTTTGTTTTAATTAATATAACTAATTTAGATATTATCTACTAATTATATATGACTCATTTCTATTTTTATATTAGGAGAATCAAATGAAAGTATTGAATAAGGAGAAATATAATAAAAGAATTAAATTAGGTAAGATATAATAAAAAGAAAATTATTAAATTAGGTAAATATTAGGCTCGGATGACACATAAGCAAAAAAGCACCAGAATATTTTATTTGTCAATCGAAGCATACAAAGCGGACACATAGGTTAGGAGAATTTTGCATTAATATCTAAAATAAAAATTAAAATAATGTATTCTCAACTCGTGCCTTGTACATGTCTAATCTATTTATTAATTATTATAAATATTAAATAATTTTATATTTGATGTTTAAATTGAATTCATTAATAATATTAGTTACATATTTATAAAATTTCAAAAGGCGTCACATTCTAAACTCGTTTCTAATATCTATTTTATTAGTTATTATTATTAAATCATTTCATATATTAATGTTTATAATAAATTCATTAATAATTATTAGTTACATACTTTGAGATATTCAAAAGATGTTATACTCTCAACCCGTGTCGCATTGTACTGATGTCTAATCAATTTTTATTAATTATTAGCATATAATTTTATATTTTTATATTTAGAATAAATACATTACTAATATTTTGTTACATACTTAAATTATTGTAAATAACTCATATTTCACCTATATATAATATTTGAAACTCCAAAAATAAAATTATTTTAAATTATATTATCAATAAAACTTATTTAATTATTTTCATAATAAGTTTTTTTAATTAAAATTATTTCATATGTTGTTTTTATTTTAATTAAAATAACTAATTTAGATATTATCTACTAATTATATATGACTCATTTCTATTTTTATATTAGGAAAATCAAAGGAAAGTATTGAATAAGGAAAAATATAATAAAAGAATTAAATTAGGTAAGATACAATAAAAAGAAAATTATTAAATTAGGTAAATATTAGGCTCGGGTGACACATAAACAAACAAAGCACCAGAATTCTTTATTTGTCAATTGAAGCATACGAAGCAGACACATAGGTTAGAAGAATTTTGCATTAATATATAGGGGTGATAGGGGTGGGTTCAAATAGAACCATGTCATTATATGAGAACCTACGAACTAGTACTTTTATTATATACCAGCAGTGCTTTTATTATAGAATCACAGTGCTTTATTAATATTTTCAGTTATATATATCAGTAGTGTTTTTATTATACAATTCTACTGCTTTTAATCAAGGAAATACACAAAAAATCTGATCCATCCATTTAATTAGATCTAAGGCCCATAATTGACCATAGGTTCACATATAATGACATGGTTCTCATTTAACCTAATCATATATATATATATATATATATATGGGTGAGATCTCGTGGGAACTATGCCCTGTGTGGGAACTGAGAACCAATCTTAGTCATTAAAATTTATTAATCAAACGATTATAAATCATTATTGTATATAAGGTAGGTATATCAATTATATCACACGCGCGATTGTTTTGTGGCTGTCAGAGGGTATCTTCGACATTTATCCTAGTCCCCAAAATTAGCTGAAGATCCTCTCCGAGAAATTAGATAGAATTCTCCACACCCATAGATGGTATTCTCTAAATCACTCTTCTGAAGCAAAACCCAGAATCCGCCATAAAACCCCTGAATTCATGTGTGCGCGTAATTGAGAAAYCAGCGGGCTGGTTACAATTCTCAACRAGCGACCCAGAAACCATCAACTAGCASCTACACCTGTGGRGATGGGAAACGACCGCGACCACGCTAAACCCCCAAGGAATAAAGGTGACCTTMATTTTARGATCCGTCCTTTCGARTGTGGTGGTGCTTTGTTAATTGATGAGTAGCTGTATTTTTTTAAAGGATTTCTTCACTCTAGAGTTCGAAAAATTAGGGTTTGCCAAAAGACCCAATTTTATTTATTCATGTATTTATTTTTCTAAATCGTCGAACTTSGATCTAATCAATTGKTCCTATMTGTTGGTTTGATTGRTATGCTAATTATATGRATATAAGTWGRTGAGAAGATTGAGCTTGCTGGTATTAAGTAACTGAAATGCTAAAAAGGGTATTGGAGCATGCTAAAGAAACATATGCTAATTATATGTATTTAAGTTGTTGAGAAATATGTATGCTAATTGATTTTGATTTATGTTTTATAGTGGCATGCTTAAACATATGTGAATCGTGCTTAAACAAYCTTGCTKATTAACTGTATGCTAATTATATGTATATGATGCTAAATGTAGTTTGTTTTTGTGCTAATAATAGTAGCATGGCTATGCTAAAAAAATATGTTAAATGTAGTCTGTATAAGATGAAAAGTAGTTAGATTGATATGGGAAGAATATTTAGCTAACAGAAATGCTAAATTGAACGTGTATTATAAAGAAAATTAGTTAGAGTGTCCTGGGAAACTTATGTATCTCTATGCTAAGTTGTTAGTTATTAATGGTTAAAAAAAGAACAAGAAGAGGTTGTTAGCTATTATATGTGTCAGATCAATCTTTCATCCGTTTCTCACCAAGACTTCACTTTTTTTTTCCTTTTTTAAGAATCTCGATGACTATTGAAATTATTCATGCAATTAGACAAATTGATCGGATTATAAGGTCCCTTTTAGTTTCTGATAAATTTAATTTTTTATCCTTGAAAATTTGTTSTTTGGATATAYGATGGAGTGGCTGTTGTTTCTTATCAASCCAACTTCATTTGGTATGTAACTCATCTTTCTTTTGTTGTAATCTTCTTATTATAATAAAATAATACTTTTATTCTATTTATGGTCTTATGTGTTTATTTTCTGGATGTAAAATGTGTTTTTAATTATAATACATGAGCTGGATTTGTTTTTGTTGGCTGGACATATAATTTCTTAGCTATTAAGAACTAGATTAATACGGGAGAATTCGCGATACCAAAAAAAGTATTGCTAAATATATCTAGGAAAGATGCTGAGTAGATTGATTGATGGTATTACCTAACTGAGAAGGTGAAATTAATGAGTATTCCAAAAATGTAATTAAAGTAAGTTGGAAAAAATAATTAGCAATATTGTATTCGTAGGGGAGGTATGATGATTATAGTTTCAGTATGCAGAGGATCGAATGACATGGTAAAACTGATTATGAGGGCAATATGGTAAAACTACCAAAAATGTATGTAAATTGTGGTTGATTTCTGTTATCTATAGCTATTCTTGAAACTTTGGTGATTATGCTTTAAAAATATTGCTAATTATGTCTATGGAAGATGCTAAATAGGTTAATATTGCTGGTATTATCTTATTAAAATGCTAAAATGAATGAGTTCCCTAAAGTATAATTTCAGTATGTTGGAAAAGTTAATTAGTAGTATTCTATAACTTGTGTTTAATTAGTTATTTATGGTTAGTGGATTCATGTGGAAAATTTTTTTTTATTAATTTTATCCAAATTCTTGATAGATGTTAAAATCTATTTGATAGAATGCTAATTATATGCTAAGAAAGTTGTTGAGAAAGTTCCTATGATGCTATTTTTATTATACGATGATGCTATTATATGCAGTTTATTATGCTTTTATGATYCTAATTATATAAATATTTTTTGCTAAATATTTTGCACTTMGTTGCTGAGTCATATAATCAAATTGGTTTTCATGTTTTAAACATACGAATAATATAAGCAAATTTCAGTTTATTATGCTTTAATGATGCTAATTATATAAATATTTTTTGCTAAATATTTTTCACTTTGTTGTTGAGTCATATATTCAAATTGGTTTTCAAGTTTGAAACACACGAATAATATTTGCAAATTCTTTCTATAATGGCTTGAATGTTAATTGCTTGCATTGTCCAGTGAGAATTCTAAGTTGGGCCGTGTATCGCGATATCAGCTGGAGATGAGCTGTGGGTGACTCGATCCATCAATGGCAGTCTTCTCGGTCTCCGAAATGAAAGAGAACATTCTAAGCTCTTTATGGGTTGCTAATCCTGCAGTTCCTTCCAGTGAAAAGAGAAAATCAAGGACGCCGCTAGAAGACATCACTAGTTTCCTTTGCCCAGAATTTGTGCCCTCTCCGCAACAAACTCAACCGTTACCTGATAATAATACCTCTTCTCATATTGTGTTCCCATATATTTGTTTTATTCAAATATTTGAAATTGTGAGTTTTACATGATAATTATGCAGTCAGCTAATGGATTATTCGCATACRAGAAGCTTATACATGACGTTAATAGTTTTGTGGATGGTCAATGCGTAGATACACGGAAGAGAAAAACCTTCATGAATCATCTTTTGTCTGAATTCTACTCGTGTTGGATTGGTTGAGGGGAAAGCGGAGAAGATGCAAGTGTTACTATGTAGTATAAGAGGATTGAAACYAGCTTTCAGAGTTGCTGATGATKACACGAGTAGTGTCCCTAGAAAGCGTAGATTGTTTGATGAATTTTATGACTCATCATTACCCAAAGGCCTTGTCAGTTCTTCCACGGGCTCCAGTTTCAACTATAAGTAGTGGCAGCGGCCATATAAAGTCAACAAAGGAAAAGGAGATTGAGTGCATCAACAAGCTGCTAAGGATGTGTAGTCGATGTGAACAAAATACAAATCATGATGCTATGATTGCCCATTGTTACAAAATAATGATGGAGCATTGTAGATGGTTTGATTTTCGTAGTTTTTTTTTTTTTTTCTTTTAATTCGCATTATGTCTGACAATGGGGTTGTTCTTAGGTATGAAAGATAATATTATGTTTCAAAATTGGCAAGTGCTTTCTTTAAACATGTGTCTTGGTTCTTATATATATGTTGTGTTTCTTTCTGTTAGATTTTTTGTTTCATGCCTTTTATTTTTGTTTGAGATTAGTAGTTTGGTGTTCTTTTATATGTGATTATTGTTTTAATGCTATAGCGTTTGCATTAAAGTTCTTTTGATGTGTGTTTTAATTTCCATGTTCCTGTATAGTTTTTATTGTAGTTTAATCAAGTGTAGGGTTGATCAATTCTTTGTCCTTTTTATATTTATTTCTATTTCATATTGTTTTTTGTCTTGTGTACGAGAAAATAGTAAACTCACGCTTTCATCATTTGCGATTAACAATGGAGATAAAATTCAATTTAGATAATATCATGCAATTTTTAATTATAGCATTAAAATGTTTTATTAGCACAGTTTGGATTTTTTGGAAGCACTATTGGAAATAATGTTTTCATGCAATTTTTACTATAGCATTAAATGTTGTATTATTAGCACTGTTTGGATTCTTTGGAAGCACTATTGGAAATAATGTTTTCATGTCGATAGTGTAATATTCGTTCCCTGACACAATATCAAAGTTTCAAATGACTATATAATTAAATATAGTTAATAATGGTGCTCTAAGATGTACTTTGATAGCACTACGTTAATTTATTATTATTATATTGCTATTAATATATTTTTTTCATAAAATGAGTAACAACACAGTAATTGACGTGTGTGTGTGTGTGTAATATATTGCTCTTAATATCATCGACTTTCTTTCTATTTCTTGTGAAGATATAGCTCGCGTGTGTGTGTAATTGTGAAGCTTGATTTTTGTAATTAGATATCTTAATTACGTGTTATTTTAGGATAGTGAGTGTAATTACATATAAATCCTTCTCCATTAATATAAATATATTACTAATATAATTAATGAGATGATCTTGGCCTTACAATTATTTTAATCTAGTGGTTCATGTAGGTTCCTAGTTCCCACACACGGGATTGGTTCCCACATGATCCCAATCCTATATATATATATATATATATTTGATTTTTTTAATTAAATATTAAAAAAATTAAATAAAACTTGAATAATTGAATTTTTGAAGTAAAAAGTTTTTAAAAATTAAAATTTTAACTTTTAATATTAGAATTAAATTGCCTACGTGTTCTTGGAAAGGAATCAAAGTCCACGTAGTTCCTTTTTTCTTTTAAAGAAATAAATAAAAAAGGACTTGATTTTTAATTCTAATATTAGAAGTTAAAATTAATTTTAACTTTTAATATTATAATTAACTTGCCTACGTATCCTCGTAGAGGGATCAAACTCCACGTAGTTCTTATACTTATCTCACTTACCTACTTACCTATTCGTCGTTGCCGTTGCCGTTGCTTCCCGAAGTGGTATTGTAATAGTCGCTCTCTTCACATTCATCCAATTACATTTCTTGTTCTCGTTTTTGGGCTTTGACCCAATCATTCATCAACATTTGATTTTCAAGATTCTTGGGTAATAAGTTAGACTGACGATCATCTAACACAAAGCCTCCCGTGTTGAAGCCCTGCTCAACAGAAACTGTTGAAACAGGAACGACGAGAACCTCCTTGGCAATCCTAGAGAGTATAGGAAAAATAGTGACCACTTTCGACCAAAACTGCACAAGATCGTTAGTAGTAACATCGGACTTTTTTGGGACACTACTCGGTTCAAAAGCCCCCAAATAACTATCTAATTTCATTGCTCGACTAGCACTAGTTTTTTGCCATTTTCGCTTAGTATCCTCAATCAACCTAGTATATGAGGCTAGAGCTTGTCGAGGGTCGTTAAACAATGGTCTTACATTAGAAGTGGCGGGAAAGGGGAAGGGAATATGTCAACATCACTAGATTGATTGTAATCATTAAACGTTTGTACTAAAGATTGTTGTGCTTGGTGAGCAACACTGACAAAATTAAGAATTTCTATATTTGAAGTTTGTAAAAAAGTACATAATACTTCATAATAAATTTGAAGTAAACTTTGTAAACCATCGACCTAATAATCCGGGTTTAAAGTTTTTGCAATCAAAAAAATATCGGGAATATAGAGAAAATATTTGACCCAAAATAATTGTATGATTTACTGGAAGGATGATTGTGAACTTGATACTTGCAAGTTCTGTAAAGAACCCCGGTTCAAACCCGCGAGGCAGGGAAGTGCAAAACAACATAAGTCTAAATTAATTACGTACAAGAAGATGTACTACTTTCCCTTGACTCCCCGTTTCAAATATTGTACTCATCTCTAGCTACAACGAAAGATATGTGGTGGGTTGCTGAACACATAGTCGACGATGGTGTCATGCATCACCCGTCAGATTCAGAGGCTTGGAAATATTTTGATCAAACTCATCCAAAGTTTACCGCCGAAGCTCGAAACATCAGATTGGGTCTCTATGAAGTGTTATTTTTAGTGGTTTTGGAAAATTAAAAGTTCTATTGGCTTGGTGTTATTGGAAATCGATTCGTTTGCAAGTTTCAATGTGTTTGTAGCTTGAGAAATGAAAATAAAATGAAAATAAGCAATTAACCTATCTAAACTAAGCTAGGAAATGAAATAGCAAGATGGTAGGATGTCTCGTCGTATGCCTCAATATGAAAACGCTAAGCAATAATGAAAATAAGCAAGAACAAACAATGTTTCATCAAGTACAAACATGAAAGCACAAGGTACAACCATGCTTGCATGAGCCTAAAAACTTGAATAATGCAAATTGACAAAAATTGAAAGCATGGATAGAAAGAGCAATGAAAGTTGACTTCAAAGTTTAAAATTTTACGTAAAATAACAAACAACAAAGCATAGGTCTAAGAATTAGCATGAAAGAATGCATGAAAATAAAGTCCAACATAAAGCACATGAAATACTTGAAATAAAATGATCAAGGACTCGATCTATCACCTAGACGTGTCACTCATCTAGATTCCATGGACGATTCACAAGATCAAGCAAGAAGTCAAAGAGCTAAGGCAAAAAGCATAAAATTGAAGAACATGCGTGAAATCGAAGAACAAAGCATTAAAATAAAAGGAAGCTTACTTGAATTAAAGGAAAGAGTAACAAGCTTGAATTAAATTGCAACAAAGTAAAAATCCAAGGGAATACTTGGATTCTTCTTGAGCTTACAAACCCAAGGCAAAACTTAAAAATTAAATCTAAAACCTAAGAGAGAGAAAGTAGATCTAGAAACTGAAGGGAAAATTAAGCCCAATACTCATGCAAGTTGGGTGTTGAGTGGATGCCTTCCTCAAGTCAAGATGTGGGGTTTATATAGTTATTAGTAGGGGCAAACTCATCAAATCGCCAAAATTACCGGACTTGCAATCGATCGACTACCGATCGACCGACTAGGGTTAGTCGATCGACTGCCTTGCCAAAACGAGGCGAGCTACTGCCAAGCAGTCGATCTCAGGGCTTACGGCCGATCCTCGGTACGCAGTCGATCGACCACTAGTCGATCGACTAAGGTTCAGTCGATCGACTGCTTCGCCAAAAATGAGGTGAGCTACTTTTCCGCAGTTGATTTCAGAACTCTCAGTCGATCCGGGGCCAGTCGATCGACTACAATTCAGTCGATCTAGGCTGCCTTTTTGTCTTGGTTATTTCGTCTCAAGCATGGATTTTGGGCCTCATTGCTTTGAGCCACCTACAATATAAGAATCTTGACTCAAAAACCCATGAATCGCCCAAAACAACATATATGCAAAGCTCAAACAGGAAAACATGAAGATGAATATGACTATTACGGTCGTTTGCTAGACATTTTCAAACTTGATTATACAGGGTCTGTAAGCACACTCTTTTTCAAATGCGAGTGGTTTGATCCGACTCCAACAGGCACGAGAGTGCACTATCAATATTAGATTGTTGACGTTAATCCTAAACGTAGATTCAATCGTTATGAGCCATTCGTACTTGTGGCCCAAGCTACTCAAGTTTATTATTGCCTGTATTCGAGTTTGAGATAAGACATGGTCGATTGGTTGGAAGCTTGTAAGATTAAGGCAAGATCGATAATAGATCTCATAGAAGAGCGGTCTCTTGAACAATCGTTTCAAGAGGATGTTGCTGAAACGCATGGTTTAATCCAATTGGAGGATGTTGATTCCAAACTTAATGATCCACTTGTGGATGATGCTGATGCCGAAACTGTCGATGATGATGTCGAACTTGTCGATGATACGGAAAATGAGTATATAAATGAAGAAGAGACAAACGACGATGATCAGTTTGTAAATTGTGTCGGTTAGGGTTATAACGTTATATAATTATGTAACATTTACAAAATAATATAATATTTTCATTTTAATTGTTATTAATTTAATTTCAATGTGTTCGAGGTCGTTTAGATGAGGGGGAAGAGTACTGCTGGTCATTTAGGATCAGGTGGTTGTTCTGGATCAGGTGGTCGCTCAGGATTAGCTGGTCCCTCAGGTTCTTGTTTTTACGACTCCTCATCGTGACAGCCACTTGCGCCGACAACCTCATCGTCACAGCCACTTGCGCCGAAGACCTTTGATGATTTGGTCTACTGGTTGGACGACGTAGATCTGGATGGACCAACTGCTCCCGAGACCGTACCGCAGACCCCTATTTATGATGAGACTTGTCGACGTTATGGAGACATCCTTGTTTATATCTTCGTTCGGAGGTAATTATTAGTAATTTAATAGTTTTTATTAGTAATTATATATCGTGGTGCTTGTAAGCAACTTCTAAAAAAAATTCATTTTAATTAATATGTATTTAGAGTGCGGAGTAGCTCTACAGAGTTACCCGCGATTTGTAGACGGATTCACGAGGCTCACGTGCACCCAGCTGCATGTAGGTATAGGCATATTCCTCACGATCATCGTGATACGTGATGGCCTCAGTTCCAAGTATTTACATTAAATAAAAATCTAATTTATTGCATTACATATGTTTACATTTGTATAACTAATTACTTGTTTTATGTTATCTTAAATATGTTTATTGTAGTCTTAATGTTATTAGGACCATAGGCGGTATTCTGATGATGTTATGCGGCAAGCCTTTTACGTATCTATGTCTTATGCTTGGGTTAGCCGTCTTAATGAGTGGAGGCAGGCATTTAATACCAGGGGAGAGCTACCGCTTGCTGTCAGCGAGCAGACCTGGAGGGCTTGGCTGGAGGCATGGACGAGGCCAGAGGAGATTGAGAGGTCACGGAGGGCTAGCAGGAACCGGGTGAGCGAGCTAGATATTCCTTGTACAGGGATATCTAAGCATAGAGGCGGGTCTCGGGGGGCGAATTGCATACGAGATAACATCGTAAGTTCAATTTATAAATTTATAAATTTATAACTTAAATAATATATATATATATATATATATATATATATAGTATAAAATAATAAATTAATTATTACAGTGGGAGAAGACGAGTACGAAACCCTATGCGTACGATCTTCTACTGAGTTTGCATCGGAAAGGCGACGGCTCATTTACGGACCCCAAATCTCAGCCAATAGTTGTGAGTTGATTTAATTTATAAACTCAGATTAATTTATATATTAACTTTGTTTTGTCATTATTTGCATGGAAGAAATTAACTATCTTATTTATCTATCAGACGGAGGTTCAGGCTACTTTGGAGAGCAGACCTGCTGCATCACAGGAGTCTGGTATGTTTGTCGACCCGAATGAAGTCTACCTGTCCTTAGTCAGGCCCAAGAAGGGTTGATGATTTGGGACAAGATCGCTCGCCAAGGAGTTTGATACATGCTCCACCTCTACGTCATCCCAGCAGGTCGATCCTCGTTTAGAGCAGCTACAGACGCAATTCGAGGAGGCTGAGACGAGGCATCTAGAGGAGTTGCATAGGTTGCGCGATGCACAAGCACAGTCTCAAGATGAGTTGCAGAGGATGCGCGAGGCAGGGGCGCATGCCCAGATGGACTTCGAGGAGCGACTCCATCGACAGGTTGAGGAGCGTATTAGGGCCGCGATGGGAGCACAACCTCCTCCTCCTCCTTCTTAATTGAGTTTGATCTCGAGATGTTGGATAATTTTTGTAGAATTCATTTTGAATACTATTATCGAATTCATTTGATTATAATTCATATTTATATTATTTAATTTATTTTGCATTTGCGTATTTTTTTTTAAATATTTATAAATAGGTGGATGAAAAAACAAAAACAGGTTCATTATTTCAATTAATTAAAAAAATACATTTACCAACAGCTTCCACGTCCGTCGGTAATATCAAATAGTATTTTATTTATTTTTTATTTTTTTAATTCCCGACGGGCATCATATCCGTCGTTATACCGACGGATAATTTTTCGTCGGTAAAACTTAATTGGTGATGGGCATCATGTCCGTCGGTAAATATCATAAAATAGGAATGCCGACGACAACTTACCTGCGGCGAACTGCCGTCAGAAAGCCGTCGGGATTTTCTGATTGGTCAAATATCCATCGACAATTGAAATTACCGACAAAGGTTTGATCAATGGCTGTTATCCGTCAGTAATCTGTCGGTAAGTGATTTACCGACGGATATGACCGTCGGCGAATCCCCCCTTTTTTTTTGTAGTGGGAATCCTAAATTGGGATCACTCTCTTGTCTATATAAAGAGGAGACATGCCTCACTTTTCTCTCTAAGTTGATTTTATTGTTTTGAGCTCTCGCGTATCACTCTTAAAAAATAACTGATTTAAGTATTGTAAGACCTACGCCGGAGCTGTCCGGCTTGGTTTTGTTTTGTAGGTTAATCAGATCGCCAGGAACTCTCTGGAGGTCTACCAGGTTGCCTAACTCGTATTGAAGAGTAGTACTCTTTTTGTTTTCTTTTGATAAATCAATATTTTTGGTCGCATCATACTCCACCATTTCTTTGTAATGCTTCACACTCTCATTCGCTGGATTAATTGAAGTTTTGTCCTTTAGATTTCAATAAAACAAGATTGGTTTCCAAAAAGTACTACGAAAAGTACAAGTATACGAAAAATGACATGTACATACATACATACATACTGTTTTGCATGTAATTGTTGCATTTTTTCTTATGTTTTTAATTATGATTTTATGTTAATTTTAGTAGTTTTGAGTCATTTTTCGTTAGGCTTTTAGGTTGTTTTTTCTTGTTTTCTTTTTTTTTTTTCTTTTTGTGTTTCTTGTTAATTTTATATTTAATTGGGTTAAATGGCTTCAATTAATTGGAGGTTTGGTGCAATTTTGGATTTTTATGTTTAAAATTCCTATTTTTATAGGTAAAGGCATTGAAGGCTAAAAGTACTAGCCAAGGCAAGCCAAAAGAGGCTCAAAAATGCCCAAACATTCTGGAATACTAGCCAACTCGCGCCACAACTCGCCAAAATTCACGCCAAGCTGCCCACACTGGGTGGCGCTGCCCACACTGGGTGAACCAGTGTCCAAGCAGCGCCTGGCAGGCCCGCCCACACCTGCGCGCAGCGCCCGCAAGCTGCCGACAGCATCTGCCGAGACCGGCTTGAATGAAATTGCCTCAAAAGTAACAATCCAAAGGAGTATTTGGAATCTTCTTAGGCTTACAAACCCAAGGAGGAGCTTGAAATTAAATCTAATCTAGAAAAGGAAATTACATGAAAGCTTGAAATTGAATCTAAAAACCTAAGAGAGAGAAATTGAATCTAAGAGCTTGGAGAGAGAGTTTTTAATCCCAAACCCATGCTTGGGTTGGGAGAAAATGAGAAGTGTCCTTCAAAATGAAAGAAGTCTCTTATTTATATTACATTTAATTGGGTTTAAATGGGCCAAAATAGCCTTAGAGGCTTGAAAATCTCGATTTTGACCAAGTTTGACCCGGAGGCACCTTCCTAGACCCTTGGCTCGACCCTGGGCTCGATTTGGCTCAAGATGGCTCGGTAATTACCGAGCCTAGGCGCGCATGGCTCGGCAGGTGGCTGGGTGTGGCATGGGCGCGCGCGGGCTGGCGAGCTCCTGGCGAGTGGGTTGGCGAGCGCCTGGCGAGTGGGTTGGCGAGTGCCTGGGCGAGAAGTGTGGCAAGCGCCGGGCGGGTGTTGCGCGCAGCTTGCGGA
>BMAC01000114.1:455557-471818 GCA_014905375.1 Phtheirospermum japonicum
CGATCAACGTCCTCCAACCCATTGTAGCCCTTGTGGCCAACAACCCTCCTTCTTTATCCTTAAGAGCTAACAAGTCGCTCGTCTTGGGAACCAAGTCAATGGGTTTCACCCACTCGCTTTTGGACATTACGAACATCAAACACTCCAATAGCAACCTCCTCATCCCGGCTCTCACCATATCTCCAAGACTCGAATTCAAAACGCTAACTCCCGGTCTCCAACTAATATCCCCCTTAAGAATTTTAAGCATGTCAACCGACCTCTCTTCCTCTTCTCGATCCGAATTTTCAAAGATGATAATTGGCTTGCTCACCTCTTACTCCTCAAGATAATCATCAAGGAGGAGATCGTTTTGATGGACCCTCCCATTATCTTCCCACCTTGATCGAAAAGGAAGTACGTCGAGCTAATGACGAAAAAACAAGCGCTTCTTGGGAGGCAACCCAAGTTCTTCTCGTTTATTTCTTTTATTTTCTTTCTTTCTTTCTTACTTTCTTTCTTCTTAAAATAAAAATCCAAAAACATTTGAAAAATTGAAAAATAAAATTTTTTTTGAGTTCATGTACATATTTCCTTGTGTTTTTAATTTCGTGTGATTCTCTTTTCTAGGTTTTGTTTGTCGACTCCAACCTTAGTCGAATGGATAAGTGAGTAGCATTCGTGGAGCCGGGAGTTACTAGCCATGCTCGATTTTTGCTTGAATTGCTTGATTCTTAGGTGGACCCTACCGAGCTCGACTCAAACTCACTCGGTTAAGGAAGTTTCTATTCACCCTCCTTTTACTTGATTTTCATTAAAATGTGAGTAAATTTTAAGAAGTCGAAAGCGGCTACCAAGAGAGATCATTTCCCTCCCCCGTTTGTCGATCAAAGGATGAACAAGCTAGCCGGCCATTATTCCTATCATTTCTTGGACGAGTCATCGGGTCACTTTAAAGTCACCATTCCACCCGAGGACCTAGCCGAGAAGAGCTTCAATTGCCTATTTGGAACGTTTGCTTTTTGGCGAATCTTATATAAGCTATGCAATGCGCCAAAGACATTCCAAAGAGTGGATCCTCCCGACAAGGAGGAGATCGTTTTGATGGACCCTCTCATTATCTTCCCACCTTGATCGAAAAGGGAGTACGTCGAGCTAATGACGAAAAAACAAGCGCTTCTTGGGAGGCAACCCAAGTTCTTCTCGTTTATTTCTTTTATTTTCTTTCATTCTTACTTTCTTTCTTCTTAAAACAAAAATCCAAAAACATTTGAAAAATTGAAAAATAAAATTTTTTTTGAGTTCATGTACATATTTCCTTATGTTTTTAATTTCGTGTGATCCTCTTTTCTAGGTTTTGTTTGTCGACTCCAACCTTGGTCGAATGGATAAGTGAGTAGCATTCGTGGAGCCGCGAGTTACTAGCCATGCTCGATTTTTGCTTGAATTGCTTGATTCTTAGGTGGACCCTACCGAGCTCGACTCAAACTCTCTCGGTTAAGGAAGTTTCTATTCACCCTCCTTTTACTTGATTTTCATTAAAATGCGGGTAATGCATGGTTTAAGTGTGGGGTGGGTAGGTGGTTAGGGTCCGGGGTTTACAAGCATGTTTTGTCATTCTTAACTCGAGCCTTGGCGAAGGGACGCATTCTTGGCGAAGTGACGCTTACTAATTGCGCTTTTACATGGTTGAGTCGATTTTTGTGTCGTTTGTGTCTTTATTACATTGTTGAACAACTCCACGTGCTTGGAAGTTTGAATAGTTTACTTGTCGGGTTTTTGCATGTTTATGGCCTCTTGTGTGAAGGGTTGAATTTGTGTGCTTCGTCCAAAATCCGCCTATATATATATATAATCAACATTTTCTCGTGAAAAGATTGCAACATTCTAAAAGCTCTTTTGATTTCGCTCCCAAGTTCGGTGCAAACTAGTGAGTAGCCTTGTGTGATTTATCGGCTTGCTTGCATTTTTATGGAAATTGCATTGAGTAGGTTTGATTTTGCTCGTACATGATTGAATTCGAAAATGACCTCGAGGCACATATATCACCCTTGTTTCGGCCATATACATATATGTAAGCTACTTAAAAATTCCAAATGAGCCCCCTAGAGCCTTTATCTCGTTTCTTGTTAGCCGAGCTCGACTTTAGATCTTGTATCTTCATGAATTGTGAGGTGAGAGAGTTTATTGTTAGTTGACGAGAAATGTGTGGGAAATCAATTGAGGGTTTCGGGTTTTGAAGTGCTTATAAAAAAAAAGAATAATACTCCAACACAAATCACGAAGAGTGATAAAGCGTGCGTTCAAGTGAAAAGCCTAATTCAAAAAGACTAAGTTTAGTAAAAAGAGGCAAATTCAAAAAGCTTCTAAGTGTTGTGAGAATTAAGTCGGGAAAGCGTGTGGAAGAACGAAAGGGTTTCGATTGAGAGTTTGGTAAATTGGAAAAGGTGAAGCGATTATAAGCTTCGGGTTGTAGAAAGTAGGATTTTGTGCGTTATTGATCACGTTTGATCGTGTGTTAGCCACTCTATCCAAATATTCCATACCTTACCAAAGAGCCAACATTACAACCCATAATAAAGACCTCTTTCGATTCTTGTCTGGTCATGTACTACGAGCAATCTTGAGCGTCCGATTTGTGAAATCTTGACAAGGTGCATGTGTTGACCGGTTCGAGCGTATACACGTCCCTTATCAAACACTTGAGCGAACACCTCAAATTTCCATTTGTGAGGAAGTCATCGATTTGGCTTGCGTTTGAGGAAGAGTAATACGAGAAATGCTTGACGATAGCGAGTTTATGTTGATATTTCCATCATATAAATAAGGATAAGCACAAGGGTTTCTCGTTTCAAACAATGTTCATTGCGTGTACACTCTCGATTCTTTTCGTTGTTCGAGGACGAACAAACCGATAAGTGTGGGGTAGTTGTTTTGCATGTAATTGTTGCATTTTTCCTTATGTTTTTAATTATGATTTTATGTTAATTTTAGTAGTTTTGAGTCGTTTTTCGTTAGGCTTTTAGGTTGTTTTTCTTGTTTTTTTTTTTTTTTTTTTTTGTGTTTCTTGTTAATTTTATATTTAATTGGGTTAAATGGCTTCAATTAGTTGGAGGTTTGGTGCAATTTTGGATTTTTTATATTTAAAATTCTTATTTTTATAGGTAAAAACATTGAAGGCTAAAAGTACTAGTCAAGGCAAGCCAAAACAGGCTCAAAAATGCCCAAACATTCTGGAATACTATCCAACTCGCGCCACAACTCGCCAAAATTCACGCCAAGCTGCCCACACTGGGTGGTGCTGCCCACACTGGGTGGTGCTGCCCACACTGGGTTAACCAGTGTCCGAGCAGCGCCTGGCAGGCCCGCCCACACCTGCGCGCAGCGCCCGCAAGCTGCGCGCAACACCCGCCCGGCGCTTGCCACACTTCTCGCCAACCCACTCGCCAGGCGCTCGCCAACCCACTCGCCAGCCCCAGCGCCCAGCCCGCGCGTGCCCATGCCACACCCAGCCGCCCAGGCCAGCCATCTCGGCAGGCTCTGCAATTGCCGAGCCATCTTGAGCCAAATCGAGCCCAGGGTCGAGCCAAGGGTCTAGGAAGGTGCCTCCGGGTCAAACTTGGTCAAAACCGAGATTTTCAATCCTCTAAGGCTATTTTGGACCATTTAAACCCAATTAAATGTAATATAAATAGGAGACTTCTTTCATTTTGAAGGACACTTCTCATTTTCTCCCAACCCAAGCACGGATTTGGGATTAAAAACTCTCTCTCCAAGCTCTTAGATTCAAATTCTCTCTCTTAGGTTTTTAGATTCAATTTCAAGCTTTCATGTAATTTCCTTTTCTAGATTAGATTTAATTTCAAGCACCTCCTTGGGTTTGTAAGTCCTAAGAAGAATCCAAATACTCCTTTCGATTGTTACTTTTGAGGCAATTTCATTCAAGCTTTGTTTCGTTCCTTTAATTCAAGTAAGTTTCCTTTCAATCTCATGTTTTATGCTTTAATTCCATGCTTGTTCTACATTTCCATGCTTTGTTCTTCATTTTATGCTTTTTGTCTTAGCACCTTGAATTCATGATGAAACATATGAACTGGCTATGGAATCTAGATGAGTGACACATCTAGATCATATATCGGCTCTTGGATCGTCATGATTTTAAGTTTTTCATATGCTTTATTTTAAATCTTATTTTTATGCCTTGTTTCATGCTTAAATCCTAGATTTACTCTTTGTTGCTTGTTATTTTCCTTAAAGTTTTAAACTTTCATGTCAACTTTTCTTGCTCTTTATATCCATGCTTTCAATTTTTTCTTATTTGCATTATTTAGGATTTTAGGCATAGTCGTACCTTGTGCTTGCATGCTTGTACTTGGCGAAACATTACATTTTCTTGCTTATTTTCATTATTACTTTGCATTTTCTATTTGAGGCATACGACGAGGCATTCTACCCACTTGTACTTTCAATTCCTAGCTTAGTTTAGCTATTTTAATTGCTTTATTTTCCTTTTCCTTTTACTTTTCAAGCTTGAAACACATTGAAACCTTTAATCGAATCGAATTCCGATAATACCAAGCCATGAACCCGTTGATTTATTTCAACACCACGAAAACTCTACTAACACACACACACACACACACACACACATACACACACACACACACACACACACACACACACACATATATATATATATATATATATATATATATATATATATATGATTAGATTCAAAATGAGAAATATGTCCTTATTAATGAACATAAGGTAAATTATGAGCCTCAGATCAAATTAAATGGATGGATCAGATTTTTTTTTTGTATATTTCTTTATTTGATTAAAAATATTAAGATTGTTTAGTAAAGCACTGCTGGTGTATATAACTGAAATATTAATAAAGCACTGTGATTTTATAATAAAAGCTTATATATAGGATTAGATTCAAATGAGAAATATGTCCTTGTTTATGAACCTAAGGTTAATTATGAGCCTCAGATCAAATTAAATGGATGAATCAGATTTTTTTTGTATATTTCTTTATTTGATTAAAAGCATTAAGATTGTATAGTAAAAGTACTGCTGGTGTATATAACTGAAACACAATAAAGCACTGTGATTTTATAATAAAAGTACTGCTGGTATATAATAAAAGCACCGGTTCGCAAGTTCGCAAATAAGGACATGGTTCTCATTTGAACCCACCTCCATATATATATATATGTGTGTGTGTGTGTGTGTGTGTGTGTGTGTGTGATTTTTATTTGACATATGATGTATTATATTATAACTGACGTGAATAAACGTTATCAATTTCTTATCTATTCAATGTAGATTATATGTCACCACATCTCTCGTGTCAAAGAGTTATAGTGGTAATAATAACTCATACTGTTTGGTAATAAATAAATGCATTTATTCTAAATTCATAAACAAAATTCCAAGATTCCATGAATTTTGATGACATTTGAAGAGACATTAATAAACAAATACAACAATACTTAATTCAGCTTTTAGCAAGTCTTTTTGTGGGGAGAAATATTTAGGTTACTATTTCAATAACTTGTTGTTTATAGGGTCAATTCTCATATAGATTATTAGTGAAATACTTTTTTCCCAAATAGCCAATTGAAATCTCAACTTTCCACTTAATCCAAAATATTATATAAGAGTACTAAATTACCCTTTCTAACTATTTTATCTTGTTCTTCAAAAATTCAGAACTACTCGTATAAATTCAGAACTACTCATGTAGATTTCAAAACTATTCTTAAAAAGTTAAAATTTAGAACTACTCGTTTAAATTCAGAACTACTCGTGTAAATTTCAAAACTACTCGAAAAAAATTCAAAACTAGAAATTACCCTTGAATGATTCAGAACTATTCCATTCAACTTTGAAAAAATTCAGAACTACTCGTGTAAATTTTAGAACTACTCATGTAAATTTCAAGACTATTCTTCAAAAATTCAGAACTACTTGTGTAAATTTCAGAACTACTCATGTAAATTCAGAACTACTCGTGTAAATTCAGAACTACTTGTGTAAATTTCAAAACTACACGAAAAAAATTCAAAACTAGACATACCCTTGAATAATTCAGAACTATTCCATTCAACTTTGGAAAAATTCAGAACTACTCGTGTAAATTTTAGAACTACTAATGTAAATTTCAAGACTATTCTTCAAAAATTCAGAACTAACTTGTGTAAATTTCAGAACTACTCATGTAAATTCAGAACTACTCGTGTAAATTCAGAACTACTTGTGTAAATTTCAAAACTACTCACGAAAAAAATTCAAAACTAGACATACCCTTGAATAATTCAGAACTATTCCATTCAACTTTGGAAAAATTCAGAACTACTCGTGTAAATTTCAAAACTATTCTTCAAAAATTCAGAACAACTCGTGTAAATTCAAAACTACTAGTGTAAATTCAGGACAAGGATGGAGTGTTAAATTCTTTTTGTTTGTTGACTTGAGATGCGGTCAAGGGTTTGGAAATTTTTTCCTACCATTCATCTTCAAAAAGAGTCATTTGGCGGTATCAATTAAGGTATCCGAACATTTTCTCCTATCTATTCGCCTCTGATGATCGGCAGCGGTGGGAGGAATATATGTCGACCAAGGTTTTATTCGATTGAGGTTTGCAGTTTTGGGGATTGGGAAGTTGGCACGATGCTGGTTATGGTCTTGTAAGTTTCTGAAAGTTAAACATATTTAAATATCTAAGTACATACCTGATTTGAGATTATAGAATAATGGTTGTATGATCTTCGATTTCTGTTTTATTGATATGAATAAGAATTCATAATTAAATGTATAAAATCTGGTGGTGATGTGGATTCACTAATTTTGGTCATCATTCAATGGATGAGAAAAGTAATTATGATTAGTGGAATGAGAGAATTAAGGGGAAGATTATCAACATTTATTGTAGAGAGAGGAGAGAATTTTGGAATGGAGAATCTCAAAGTGTTATCAAGTAACTTGAGAATTATTAGACTTGAAATAAGTAGATTTCAGTATTATTAGACTTGAAATTAGCTTGAACAAGTCGGCCATGTCTGCTGATGGAGTTTGCAAAAATTTTCTTTTACAGAGATACAGAGCTAGGGCGGATGAAGAAGAAAGCGAGAGAAGTAGTTTGTGTGTGTATAATTATATATATATTAATTAGATTTTTTAAGGTGCAGGGGTAGTTTTGATAGTCTAGATATAACCAAAACAGAACCCAACCCCACTTCCCAAACTCGGACCCAACAGCCAAAAACTGGAATTTTCCAAATAGTAAATAAAATTGGAAAAATCTGAAAATTTGCAGGTTGATGCGCAATAATAAGTAGAACAATCGTACAACCCAGAATTACAAAACGATGAACAACGAATATTTGGTGAATTTTTTCAATTTCTCAAATTGGCCGGAAAAATAGTAAACGAAATTGAAAAAATATCAAAAATTGCAGGTTGATGCGCAACAATAAGACGAACAATCGTATAGACCAGAATTGCAAAACGATGACGGATATTTGGTAAATTTCTACAATTTTCAAAGTGGCACAAAAAGTAGTAAAAAACCCGGAAAAATCTAAACATTTGCAGGTTGATGCGCAATAATAAGACGAACAATCATACAACTCAGAATTGCAATACGATGAACAACGAATATTTTGTGAATTCTTTCAATTTATATGGAATATTTGGTGAATTTTTTTAAATTTTCAAACTGGTCGGAAAAATAGTAAAAAAAAACCCAGAAATATCTGAAAATTCGCAGGTTGATGCGCAACAATAAGACAAACAATCTTACAGTACAAAATCTCAACACGATGAACAACGGATATTTGGTGAATTTTTTCAATTTTTCTGGAATATTTGGTGATTTTTTTCAAACTTTTAAACTGGTCGAAAAAATAGTAAAGAAAATCGAAAAATTCTGAAAATTTATACGTTGATGCGCAACAATAAGATGAATAATTGTATAGCCTTGAATTGTAATACGATGAACAACGGATATTTGGTAAAAAAAAATTTAATTTTTCAGGGATATTTGATAAATTTTTTCTATTTTTCAAACTGGCCGGAAAAATAGTTTAAAAAATCAAAAAAGTCTGAAAATTTGTAGGTTAATGCGCAACAATAAGACGAACAATCGTACAACCCAAAATTGTAAAACGATGAACAACGGATATTTGGTGAATTTTTTCAATTTCTCCAACTGGCCGGAAAAATAGTAAATAAAATTGAAAAAATATGAAAAATTGCAGGTTGATGCGCAACAATAAAACGAACAATCGTACAGCCCAAAATTACAAAACGATGAACAACGAATATTTGGTGAATTTTTTTAATTTCTCAAATTGGCCGGAAAAATAGTAAAAAAAATTGAAAAAATCTGAAAAATTGCAGGTTGATGCGCAACAATAAGGCGAACAATCGTACAGCCCAAAATTGCAAAATGATGACGGATATTTGGTAAATTTTCACAATTTTCAAAGTGGCACAAAAAGTAGTAAAAAACCCGGAAAAATCTGAAAATTTGCAGGTTGATGCGCAATAATAAGACGAACAATCGTACAGCTCAGAATTGCAATACGATGAACAACGAATATTTTGTGAATTTTTTCAATTTATATGGAATATTTGGTGAATTTTTTTAAATTTTCAAACTGGTCGGAAAAATAGTAAAAAAAAACCCAGAAAGATTTGAAAATTTGCAGGTTGATGCGCAACAATAAGACGAACAATCTTACAGTACAAAATCTCAACACGATGAACAACGGATATTTGGTGATTTTTTTTCAATTTTTCTGGGATATTTGATGATTCATTTTCAAACTTTTAAACTGGTCGAAAAAATAGTAAAGAAAATCGAAAAATTCTGAAAATTTATAGGTTGATGCGCGATAATAAGACGAATAATCGTATAGTCCTGAATTGTAATACGATGAACAACGGATATTTGGTGAATTCTTTTTAATTTTTCAAGGATATTTGATAAAATTTTTCTATTTTTCAAACTGGCCGGAAAAATAGTTTAAAAAATAGAAAAGTCTGAAAATTTGCAGGTTGATGCGCAACAATAAGACGAACAATCGTACATCCCATAATTGCAATACGATAAAGAACGGATATTTGGTGAATTTCTTCAATTTTTCTGGCATATTTGGTGAATTTTTCCAAATTTTGAAACTGGCCGGAAAAATAGTAAAAAAATCTGAAAAACCCAAAGATTTGCAGATTGATGCGCAATAATAAGATGAACAATCATACAACCCAGAATTTCAATAAAATGAACAACGAATATTTGATGAATTTCTTTAATTTTTGAAACTGGTCGGAAAAATAATAAAAAAAATTGAAGAAATCTGAAACTTTTCAAGTTGATGCGCAACAATAAGACGAACAATCGTATATCCTATAATTGTTATACGATAAAAAATGGATATTTGGTGAATTTTTTCAATTTTTCTAGGATATTTGGTGAATTTTTTTAATTTTTCAAACTGGCTGGAAAAATAGTAAAGAAATTCGAAGAAATCTGAAAATTTGCAAGTTGATGTGCAACAATAAACGAACAATCGTACATCCCAAAATTACAATACGATGAACAACGGATATTTGGTAAATTTTCTCAATTTTCTGGGATATTGGGTGAATTTTTTTTAATTTTTCAAACTGGCCGAAAAAATAGTAAAAAAAATCGAAAGATCTAAAAACTTTCAGGTTGATGCGCAACAATAGGACGAACAGTCATACAGCCCATAGTTGTTATACAGTGAAAAAGGGATATTTGGTGAATTTTTCAATTTTTTTGGGATATTTGGTGAATTTTTTCAAATTTTCAAATTGGCCGAAAAAATAGTAAAAAAAATCGAAAAAATCTGAGAATTTGCAGATTGATGTGTAATCGTACTACCTCGAATTTCTATACGATGAACAACAAATATTTGGTGTCTTTTCAATTTTTTGGGATAAAAAATTAGAAAATAAATATCGAAAAATATTGTGATACTTTAACAATATTTTTTGATACTTAAACATCTTGAGTACAAAATATTGCTTAACTATTCTTTAATTGAAAGAAAAAAGTTGTGATGTTTTAACGATCTTTCGTGATAATTTAACTATATTTTGTGATACTTAAACATATTGATTTAAAAATATGATTAACTATGATTTAAAAAAGCATAGATATAAAATAGGAATTCGAAACTTGTGAATTGTAATACTTTAACAATATCTTGTGATACTATAATTACATATAATAAAAAAAAATTAATATTATCATGCGATACTTTAACTATATTTTGTGTACTCTAATAACATTTTGTAATACTTTAACTACATTTTGTGATACTTAAACATCTTGAGTTATAATCTTTTCTTAACTATGCTTTAATTTAAAAGCAGGTATAAAAATTTGTAATACTTTAACAATCTTTTGTGATACTTTAATTGTGGTTTGTGATACTGTGATAATCTTTTGTGATACTTTAATAACCGATTTCAAGAAAATAGATGTACAAATAGAAATCAAGTATAAATATAATATATAGACGAATTATGTTTTGTAATACTATAGTTATATTTTGTGATACTTTAACAACACTTTGTAATACTTACTATAAAATATATATATATATATATATATATAAACGTAGAAAAATTAAATATAAATATAGACGAACTATGATTTGTAATACTATAGTTATATTTTGTGATACTTTAACAACACTTTGTAATATTTACTATAAAATATATATTAATTTAAATAAATAAAATATTAATATAGACGAACTATGTTTTGTAATACTATAATTATATTTTGTGATACTTTAACAACACTTTGTAATACTTACTATAAAATAGGTATGACGTAAAAAAAAATTAAATATAAATATAGACGAATTATGTTTTGTAATACTATAGTTATATTTTGTGATACTTTAACAATGTTTTGTGTTACTTTTAATTTACAGTATAAAATGTTACTTAACTATATTTTATTTTAAAGAATAGGTATAAAAAATTTGAGATACTTTAACAATATTTTGTAATACTTTAATAATGTTTTGTGTTACTTTTAATTTACAGTATAAAACTATAATATACAGTATTTATACCTAGAAATTGTAATACTTTTAATTTAGTTTGTGATATTTTTAATACACTTTGTGATACTTTTAAATAATTTTGTGATACTTTTTCTATAATTTGTGATTCAATATATAAAATATAATATACAATATTTATATGTAATTATAATACTTTTAACTCAAATTATGATATTTTAACTATATTTTGTGTTACTTTAACAATATTTTGTGATACTTGAACCAAAAATATATATGTGATTCTTCAAGTATCTATTTTTTTTATAAATATTAAAGTATCATAAAAAGGTTGTTAAAGAATTATAAAATATAGTTAAAATATCACATATTTCTATAATTTAATCATTTACGAGTTTTACACTTAGTTGATTAAATGTATTACAAAAGGTTGATAATGTATCAAAAAACATAGTTAAAGTATCATATATTTTTTTGATACTTTTAGCTAATTTTGTAATACTTTCAATGCAATCTATAATTTTTTTTAAAGGCAAAAAATCCATCCTTCATTGACCACAAAACAAAAACAAGTATCCAATTTATTAAACATAAACCGAGAAGTTTGGGGAGAAAGTAGTGAATTCAACACAAAGCATCCATCGTAATTGTCATGGTTAGTGTTTAGGTCTATAATTCCAGTAAATTTGGGAGCCTCCAACATTTTTGCTCTTGTTTTCTATTAACAAATGAGCTGGCGCAGATGCTTGAAAATATTATATACCTTCTGCATCAGCATTTCCAAGCTAATAAAATCTACAAGAAACAATTGATAAGAAAATTGTTAGCTAACAATAAGATTTTTACTATACCTTCCAATTAAACGCCCAATCAATCAAGCAAAAAAAATATAATCTCTCATGAAATGCATCTAAATCCGTTCGACCCACGCAACAGATCATTGGCCTTCCGGTCCCAAATTAGGTCCAAGACATCCAGAGAGCTCTAGAGCGCCAACGGTCAGTTCAGCAGATGTTAAACCTCCGGTTGCCTCGCACGAAAACAAGTCAACCCTTGTCTGCAAATTTCTTACAGACCCAACAAGTTTCTCCCACTAACACAACTATGCAGATGGCAATCGACACACCAAGAACCGCAGCACCCTCGTACCCGGTGAACCCTAGTATGTATTTCCCGCCCTCGATGACAAACAATCGTAACAATACTAGAGTTGCTTCGCCACCGTCGCTGTCGACCGACGATTAACTGGCGCCCCGTTGGCAGAATGCGTGGGGCCCTATCTGGGCAGGCTTATGCTGATGCTTATAACCATTTCTTTCGTCAAAACCAACCTAACCAGCAACCTTTAAATTACCCGTCTGCAAGACTGGGTAACTTACCTGGGGGCTCGGGTAATTTTCCAAACGGATCATCTGGGATGTAATGAGATACTGAATGGTTCAATTTCTTAACGACATCACAATGTAGCTGAAACTTGAAATTTACATCCTCTCTGTTCGAACAATCTATTAATGCGCTCATAACGTCGTCAGTCCAAATCAAGAATTCCAATTTTTGTAAAGAATACAAATTCAAGCATTTTGTCCAAAACCTGTTTCCGCAAAATTTGTTTATAATCAAATTACAATCTGGGATATACTTATTACTATTCTCAAACATTGTAAAAGCATTCTAAGCATCAATTACCATTCGATTTCGAGTACATATCGATCATCAAGATGACCACAAATGGGTCATCGTTGAACTTATTTCTCAAGACATAACTATGTATCTCTTTCCCATACGAGAAACTAGAAAAATTGTTACAAAATATGAGAAAAAATATAGTGTGATTAAAACCTGCATTCAGCAAAATTGAACCACTCACATCGAAAACCCTACTTTTGAAAGTACCCATCAATGATTGAATACGTCCTGAATTAAAATCTTACACTGAGATATTTTGTCGAACAGTTGTTTGTATTAAAGAGAGAGTCGCACTTGACGTGCATTCGGACAAGCAAGGTGATGATGAAAGGGTCGAAATAGATGCCCGATTTGATGATGGCACATTGGAGCGCGCCATATCAGGAATAGAAGAGAAAAGTGCAGCTTTGACGAGAGAGGGAAAAACAAACCTGGAAGTGTTGATAAGGTAAATCGGGGTGTCACGTCTAGGGAGTGACCTTCTCGTGCATACACCAATCCCAGGACGAAAATTGCAAGTTCGCCAGCGTCGTTAATCAACCTCAACCTTTGCTGGACCTCCGTGAGTTTTGGTGGGTGGCGTTTCTTTGAGAAGGGTGAGATTGTGGCGAGGAGAGAGACAGAGCATCGTTTTAGTTTTAGTATTGTTACTAGAATTTGACCCGCACTTCGTTGCGGAACAAATTTATATTCAATAATTTTTAAATTAATTTATAAGATGTTAGATAAAAATGAAAAATATAAAAGAGTTATAGATTTTTATTAACAATCACTTCTATTAATCATGCTATATCATTAACTCACTCTCATAATAAAAAATTTAGATGTTGGATTTTAATTATTTGTATTATAGATAAATGAGTTTCGTTCTTAGAACAAAAAGTTATTGACGATGAATTTTAATTATTTGTGCAGAGAAAGAAAAAACTAAATTACAAAGAAAGAAAAAAAATACATTTATTAAATAATATAATAATTATTTTTTAATATGTTGATAATAAAAATATCATAAATTAAAATGTAGTTTAATGGGAAAATAAAATTATACTAATTAATCAGATTTTTTAAATTTTAATTTTTTTAACTAAACAATAATCAATCATAACTTTTATCATGAATTAGTAAAATATATAAAAATAGTATAATTTGAAAAATAAGATTATACTGGCTAATTTCATCTTTAAAATAATATATATATATATATATATATATATATATATATGTAACTAATATTAGCCCAAGAAAGAGATGATACATTTCCAAAGACTTAAAATCGTCTAAATAAGAGCATACCTAAAGATTTACAATACAAAAATCGTCTAAATAAATCGATACGTTAATTAAGAAAAAATAAGAAAGCTTAACAGGAAAAAATATCCTGTTGCATATTCTATTTATATCAATTGCAACTTTAAACTGAAAAGAAAAAAAAAATCAACTAATGATGAAAGAAGTAATGGATAGCCAAAGTAATATGTCTAAACATTCACATTACTTACGAAAGAATCATCATTGAAAACTACCCATGACTTACTAAAGAAAAACGCCTAAACAATCACAATAGTAACTAATAAGAATCAAAATCTTAAATATATAGTGAATCTTATAATTTTTCAAAATTTATAAATGAACATTCTTATTTTCAAGAATAGGACACTCACAGATGGCTTGAGCTGAAGTCATACGTTTCCTCGGATCCTTATTCAGCAGACATTTGACAAAATCTTTCGCCTCAGAAGACAGATTCGGCCAAGGTTATTCTTCGTAAATATACCTGAAGAAAACTTATAGTTTTTTTTAAGTAATAGCGATTTCAATCCTTATTATAGTATGTTTATATATATGATAAAAAAGGAAGATGAAGGGAATGCAAATTCAACCAACAAAAATTGTATAATCTCGCATTCTATATATTTATCATTATTTCTCATTCTATATATTTATCATGTTCATGACTTAAAAGTTAAGTGGTCCAACACCTGCATAGAGAGTATGAGATCAAATGGCAATTATTCTGAGATAACGTAATAATTTGCATTAAGTATTCAAATATACCTGAGCGGAATAATTACCTTGCCAGCACCAGTTGCTTATTAGGTTTATTGGTACCAGGCCCTGTTTGAATCCATCTCACTATGTAAGTCCCCTGCAAAACATTATTTACATGTCATCTAACTTAATTTATAGTAGCACTGACAAACACATACAAAAGCTTGATATCATACTTTGGTATGTTCCCTCAAAAGTCAAGCAGGTGTGTCCTATATTCATTGTCCATATATGCATATTAATCAATAAGAAAGAAGCCAATTCAATTCAAATCTAATATGATGAAAACATATTTTTATAATAATACCTACACTATCATATTCTAGAGAAGATCAGAAGACTATAAGCCAAAAAAAACTATATCATGCATTATTAGACTATAATTCAAATAAGAATTGCATCATCGGTTAAATTCTAGTACTACTCTATTATAGGAGAACTGCCAGGTCTCCGGGTGGTGACATATGTCACCCCCCAATTGGTTTTTTTTTATTTCTTTTATTTATTTTTTCTTTTTTTATATTGTTTTTTGTTTGTTTTTTTTGTTTTTTTTTTCTTTTTATTTTTTAATAAACTTATATATATTATTATATATATATTATATATCATATATATATATATATATATATATATATATTATTTTAAAGATGAAATTAGCCAGTATAATCTTTATTTTTCAAATTATACTATTTTTATATATTTTACTAATTCATGATAAAAGTTATGATTGATTATTGTTTAATTAAAAAATTTAAAATTTAAAAAATCTGATTAATTAGTATAATTTTATTTTCCCATTAAACTACATTTTAAATTATGATATTTTTATTATCAACATATTAAAAATAATTATTATATTATTTAATAATGTATTTTTTTCTTTCTTTGTAATTTAGTTTTTTTTTTCTCTGCACAAATAATTAAAATTCATCGTCAATAACTTTTTGTTCTAAGAACGAAACTCATTTATCTATAATACAAATAATTAAAATCCAACATCTAAATTTTTTATTATGAGAGTGAGTTAATGATATAGCATGGATTAATAGAAGTGGATTATTAATAAAAATCTATAACTCTTTTATATTTTTCATTTTTATTTAACATCTTATAAATTAATTTAAAAATTATTGAAATATAAATTTGTTTCCGCAACGAAGTGCGGGTCAAATTCCTAGTAACAATACTAAAACAAAACGATGCTCTGTCTTTTCTCCTCGCCACAATCTCACCCTTCTCAAAGAAACGCCACCCACCAAAACTCACGGAGGTCAGCAAAGGTTGAGGTTGATTAACGACGCTGGCGAACTTGCATTTTTCGTCCTGGATTGGTGTATGCACGAGAAGGGTCACTCCCTAGACGTGACACCCCGATTTACTTTATCAAACACTTCCAGGTTTGTTTTTCCCTCTCTCGTCAAAGCTGCACTTTTCTCTTCTATTCCTGATATGGCGCGCTCCCCAATGTG
>BMAC01000114.1:475523-487530 GCA_014905375.1 Phtheirospermum japonicum
ATTATAATATAGGTAGATTAAATACATTAAATTATGTATCTTTAAATAATTATTCTTTATAAAATATAATTTTTATTTAAGTAATATACATTTATTAATAATAGTCATTCATATTATAAACATTTTGAAATTATTAGATTAGGTGTTCTGAAATAATAATTATTTATACAATTTAATACTCTTTTACCTATATAAATTTATTAATAATATTTCATCTTAAGATTTGAGTTTTATTCATTTACTTGAGAATTATACTATAAATTAAAATAAAAAAATACATTAGAAAAAATTTAAATCCAAAATATAGTATAAAGAACCAAACATTAAACATCGAAGAAATAAAATTTAAATAGAAAAATTTAAATGATAAGTTTTATGGCTGCCAACTAAGGACAAAAATTTCAAAATATAAAGTAAATTAAAAAGAAAATTCTTAGAACAAAAAATTCGCGATGACGAATTTAATGGTTTTTGGAGAGAAATATAAAGTAAATTATAAAGAAAGAATAAAAAATACATTCTTTAAATAAATATATCAATTAATTTTTAATATCCTAAGAATAAAAATACTATAATTTAAAATGTAATTTAATGAAGAAATAAAATTACTCTAATGAATTAGATTTTCTAAAATTCAATTTTTTCCTAAATAATAATCAATCACATATTTGACTATAAATTAGTACAATATATAAAAATAGTTATAATTTGGAAAATAAAATTATACTAATTGATTTAATCTTTAAAAATAAAATCCAAAAAGAAAATAAAGCAAGAGAAAATAAATAAGAAATAGGAAAAAAAAAAAAAGCAAATCAATAGGTGCCAAATGGCCTGCCCAAAAATCGGCAGGTCATCTATAGTATATAGGTATAGATTAGTATTTTTATTAATAATGTGGGTGGGCCTTAATAGATGGGTCAGTGTAGGGTCAGATGGTGGGTAGGTTAAAAGTGGTCTCATTTTATGAGACCGATCTCACCCAAGTATTTGCCATGGATTAAATGGTAAATGAGTATAATTTTTTGGTAGTATATAGGAATTTACCCTTGTTTATATATGGGAAATGAAATTTTTCGTCCTTCAATTTGGCCTAGTTTTGACATTTCGTCCTTTTTTTTGGCATATTTTCAATTTCATCCGTTTCTTTAAAAAAAATAACAATTTCATCCGATTGTCGTCGGACGAACTCAATTTCATCGGAATTTGCTGATTAGGCGCTGACTTGTGCTGATTAGGCGCTGACTTGGGGGAAATTCGGCCACGTAGAAATTCATCCTCTTCCCCAAAATTTCAAACTGACTCAATGCTAGAAAAAGAAAATATAAATGGATAAATGACTAAACTAAATAAAATAAAAAAAAATAATAAAATCGAGGAGGAGGAGAAATAAAATCAAGGCGCTGAATCGTTGCACGAGCAAGGCTTGTGGGCACGCCGTCGCGCCGTTCTGATCCGCTGCTTCCCCGTCGGGCCCGGGCGCATCCGCCGAAGACACCGGCTCATCAGCCGATGGCGCGGGCGGTGACCTGTGGCTTGATGGCCTCGGAGACCCCGCAACCTCAGGACCCAGCGCTGGCGCCGGAGTCGGAGCCAGAGCCGAATTGATGAACAACTACTCCGGCAACAAAACCTTATCCAACTGGTATATGGCAAAATGTGGTGGCGAATCCGTGAGAGTACTCACAATCGTGGCCGTGACGATCTTATTCTTAATCGTGACGCCGTCCCCGTCATTCTGCACCGTGAAAGCGTAATTGGATTTGCCGCTTCAGTGGCCAGAGTATTCATCCCCCCATTGTTCGATCTCAAATTGGGAATCGATTGATAAACTGGGACCCCATGGTACTCCAGTAGATTCTGCTTCCCTTCGGAGGTCAGATTCTTATATCTAGGCAAAAACCCATTCGTCTCCGCGTCGCCAGGCACTAGAAAAAAGTCCGACAGTATTGGCGGATTTTACTGGCGGCCAAAAAGCCGCCAGAGATACTGACGGCCTTTCTTGGCGGTCTACTTTGCTGGCGGATACGTTGACGGCTTTGCCCGTCAGCAAAAAAGGCCGCCAGTAACCCACCAGAGAAAGAGCGGGAGTTTATCCCGCTTAATTATACTGACAGCCTTGACCGCCAGTGTAAAAAATTAGCGTCGCTGATGGGTTAGGCCGTCAGAATATAATTTTTAATTTAAAAAAAAAAGCCCGCTAGTCCTGACGGCCATGACCGCCAGGATATTATTTTTAATAAAAAAAAAATAAAGCCCGCTAGTCCTGACGGCCATTGGCCGTCAGAAATTTAACCTAAAAAGTCGGGGTCCTTCCTTCTCCGCCTCACTGTCCAGAAGAGCAACCAAAAAAAAAAAAAAACGTCGACACATTTCCACCGCCGTGAAATTGTCATCACCGTCGCCGCGCCGTAGCCGAGCCTCCACCTTGGCCGCCAGCCTCCTCCGCGACCCCTGCCTCCACCGCGCCGCAGCCGAGCCCACCTCAAGGTCCACCACCACCGCCTGCCTCCACCGCGCCGCAGCCGAGCCCAGCCCAGCCCAAGTCCTCCGCGGCCGCCTGCCTCTACCGCGCCATAGCCGAGCCCAGCCCAAGGTCCACCACCACCGTCTGCCTCCAATTTCGCCGCCGCTCCGAGGTCCACCACCACCTCCACTTTCAATTTTTATTTTATATTTTTGATTATTTTTTTGTATATTTGTATATTTTTTTATATACTTGTGGTTTATTAATTATTATATAATTTGTTTTAGGTTTATTAATTGTTATATAATTAGTTTTAAAGGTTAGGGTTTAGTGTTTGTTTAGGGATTAAAGTTGAAACTTGGGTTCATTAGGAATTAATTATAAAATTAGGGTTAAAGTATGGGATTATTATGATTAAGTATGTACTTATGATTCAATTAGCCATAATTACCTAATTAGGAGGGGATAATTATATAATTATTCTTCAGTTATGGTTTAATTTAGGGTTAATCTGAAATTGGGGTTTCATTTAGGGTACATTTAGGCTTAATTTAAAATTAGGGTTTCATTTAGGATATAAGTTAAAATTATGTAATGATTTAGGGTATAATTTATAATTATAGTTTAATTTAGGTTTAATTTGAAATTAGGATTTCATTTAGGGTATAAATTAAAATTATATAATAATTTATGGTATAATTTATAATTATAGTTTAATTTAGGTTTAATTTGAAATTAGGATTTCATTTAGAAATAATTATATAATTAGGGCTCAATTTTGGAATAATTATGTAATTAAGGCTCAATTTTGGAATAATTATATAATTAGGGTTCAATTTTGGAATAATTATGTAATTAGGGTTCAATTTTAGAATAATTATGTACTTAGGGTTCAATAATTAAGACGTTTTTTTTGTCCTCAAACGCCCTCCCCATGTTGATGACCTGTATTCGAATGTTGTGTGGCTCTTTATAGACAACACGTGTCTACTTCAGAATCTACCTAGTTAGAAGCAATCTTGTATTAGGGTTTATCATTGTATTAACTTAGATTATTAGGGTTTGCTTTCGAATTTAGATAAAATTTAGGGGCAAATTATATTGTGATATATGCATGTATGCACCCATTATATTGTATATATATTGTTCATGCATGGGAGGCCGTGGTGATCGACAAGGATTTAAAAAAATTTGTATATATATTGTTCATGCATGGGAGGCCGTGGTGATCGGCCGGGGTTTAATTTTATTTATATATATTATTGTCATTGGTATTGTTGGTTGTATACCGTCAGATGTTGACGTGGATTACGGCGCCGACCAGGAGGTGTTGTCCCTCTTATAGCGGGTTTTCAATTTTTTTTTTCAAAAAACGTGATAAGGTGTCACGTGGTTTTATTTAAGTTTTCAAAATATTTTTCAAAAATATGACGGTGGTAATTGCTTATTTGGAACCTTGGCGAAGTGACGCGATGCATATAGATCACTTGTTTGAGAATTAATATCAAATAGAAAAAATTTGAAACTAAGTTTTGAATTATTCCAATATTCCTTAGACCCGTTTGAGATTTAGTATCAAATATAGAGTTTGATACTAAATTTCGAATTGTCCCATTTTTGGACAGTTTGAGAATGTGACTTGTAGTATGGTTATCTTAAGTGTATGTTTTTTTTTAGTTTTGAAATTTCGGTTTCTGCATCTCTCTAATTGTTCTCGGGTGCACTGAAATATACGTGCACTACGAGAACTGAGGGGAGATGCTGCCAAAATTTTGAATCTAAAAAAAATGCATATTTTAAGATAATACACACTACTAAACGTCACGTTCTTAAATGGGATAGAAGCCTTACCAATTACAACTCGAATTAATCATTCTTCTCGGAATGCTGCCGAAATTTTGCCACCTTCTTTAATTATAGAATCACGAATAACACTCAAAAATCTTAGGATGGCTGATGATCGTAGTTGGATGTACAAATAGAATATTTCTGAATTTCTAAATCCCGCGTTCGTGGCCGGTGTAGATAGTTTCATACAATTTTCACTCACGCATGATTCTGCAGAGAGGGACGGTGATAAACTAAAATGTCACATCGGTACCAAAGGGTTCATTGCTGATTACTACAAAGATCACGTCTCATCGCCTGCTGATATTGAAATTGGGGATCATCATCAAATGCGTACGTCGATATGGTGCGAGATGTTGTCAGTTCTAATTTCGATATGAATGACATTGAGTTGGATAAACCACATAATCCCGAGGCGAAGAAATTTTTCGATATTCTGAAAGCTGCAAAAAAACCTCTATATCCCGGCTGCGAGAAACACAATCGGTTGTCTCTAGTTGCCCGTCTTATGAATTTAAAATCGGAGCATGGCATTTCTCAGAAATGTTATGATCAATTTATTGAAATAAACTTATTAATTTTTAGGTTACGAAGTCCGTCGAAGGACTTGCCGACCTATCTCAAGACTATACATTAGGCTCGTATCCACCCAACAGGGTGGAAATACGAGCACATCCCGGACAGCCATCGTCAGACGTGGTGGCCTCGTTGTAGGGTAATTTTGAAGTATTTTCTTTATTTATGTTAAGTAAATTACTTAATTATTTTGTCTAATTGTATTTCTTTTGTAGAGATTGGTGTGGTGGGACTCTCGTATGTACGATGAGAATGCCATCAGGACGACATTCTATATATCGATGCGGAAGTCTTATAAGAGCCGTATATACGAGTGGAGAAAGACGTATCGAATGAATAGGACGATACATGCTATTGTAGGGGAGACGGCTTGGAACAGGTGGCTGTTGGAGTTTCAGCGGCCTGAGGAGGTGGAGAAATCTGAGAAGGCCAGGCGGAACAGGATGAGCGAGCCCGGCGGCCCTTCGACTGGTATAGCGAAGCATCGAGGCGGGTCTATGCCGGCTAATCGACAGGCGGCCGAGTTTGTAAGTCGATGATAATATTTTAAGTAATTAATTATATTATTGAACATGTATAATTTTATGTTTTAATTAATTTATTATATTAAATATTGTAAATGTATCTTTAAATATAGGCTGCACAGACGGGTACGCAGCCCAGTAACTACGAGCTTCTGCTGAGGTATCATCGAAATCTCGACGCCACATTTACGGATCCCAAAGCCCGGAGGATAGCTGTAAGTTTTATATGTTATATATATCTGATTTATTATAAAATCTAATAAAAGTTGTTTAGTAATAATAGTTGAAAACTTTGATATCAGGAGGACTATGAGAGGGCTTTGAAGGAGAGGCGTGCTGCGTTGTCTGATGATAGCAGCCCTCAGGTAGACCTGAACGAGGTCTACCTACAGGTTTTCGGGAATAGGAAGGGTCGACGTTATGGCCTTGGATGCTTTGGCAAGACTCAGAAGGGATGCAATACTTCTTCCACCTCCACCGCCGATGTTCGTCAGCTCCAGACGCAGGTGCAGTCCCAGTAGGAGCAGCTTCAGCAGATCCGCGAGGAGCAGACGCTGGAGATTCAGCGGATCCGTGAGTAGCAGGAGCGTTTTCAGTTGAGGCTCCAACAGCAGATTGAAGAAGTTGTTGCTCAGGCCATGGCTCGTCGGCCTCCCCGTGATCCGGATGGTGGGCAAATTTAGATATTGATGGATATTTCAGGATTTTTTTATACATTCGACAGATGAATTAATTTTTAGTTATTGAATGATTTGTTTTGATTTTTTTATTAGTGGATAGTTTATTTTGGATTATCTAAAATTTTATCTGTTCATTATTTTAATTTAATTATTAATTAATATATCAGAATTACAGCAAATTATTGCCAGGAAACCATTGCAATGTTGAATGCAAAAACGGCCACGAATGCTGACGACGAACCCGCCAGGAAATCCTGGCGGGTCCTTCCGCCAGTAATGCTGACGGCCATCCCGCCAGGATTTTCTGGCGGGTCCAACCACCAGGAATGCTGACGGCCAACCCGCCTTTATTTCCTGGCGGTTTGATCCGCCAGGAAATACTGACAGCACACCCACCAGTAAAGCATCCGATATTCCTGGCGGGGCAAACCCGACAGGAATACTGGCGGGTTTATGCTGGCGGGATAAGCCGCCAAGAAATCCGCTGGCATTCCTGGCGGGTACATTTTCCTGTCAGAATACTAGAATCCTGACCACAAAAATACTGGCGGCCATCCATCAGGAGGCCTTCAGTATTTCATATACTGACGGAATCCTGACGGATTTGGCCGTTAGAACTGCCGGATTTTTTTGTAGTGGGGTCAAAGAATCGTCAATCCGCTCCGGACATTGTCTTCAAAAGTTGCTGAGCCAGCTTATTAGCCGCCAGCGTATCGGCGAAGACTTTGCAGCCGTGGTCCGCCGACATGGCCGCCGTGAGATTCACCTGGACCAGCGCCGGCACCTCCGCCTCCTGTGAGAGCAGAACTTTCGAGATCTGGACAACGGAGATGTTGTACGGGTTTTGGAAGAATCTTATTTCTCCTCCTCCTCGATTTTATTTTTATTTTTATTTTTAATTTAATTTAATTTAATCATTATCCATTTATATTTTTTTTCTAACATTGAATCAGTTTGAAATTGTGGGGAAGATGATGAATTTTCACGTGGCCGAACTTCTCCCAAATCAGCGCATAATCAGCAAATTCCGATGAAATTGAGTTCGTCCAGCGACAATCGGATGAAATTGCAAAATTTTTAAAAGGAAACGGATGAAATTGAAAACAGACCAAAAAAAAGGACGAAATGTCAAATTAGGCCAAATTGAAGTACAAAAATCTCATTTTCCCAATATATACAGAGAGATAATGAGATTTCAGGAGAATCACTAAACTTGTGTTCCCATAGATTATTTTTTTCATTTTATATTTATTTATTCATATTTTACTTTTGTGGTGTGATTCTAAATCTTCCTTCTAAGATCCAACGAAATAGCTTGATCACATTGAAAGTAATACAGATTTGATAAATGCATAGAGGAAAAGTAAAGCAAAAGGCATACAAATCTCAAAGTGCTGAGGCGATGAAAATCGAGTTATCATCCCTTTTTACCATCATCTCAAGCTCCTTGGTGAAAACATCCATTGCGTTCATGGGTAAACAGATCGGAACCACTATTCCAGAGTCACCCTTGTTATTCTTCGTGGGTATGTAAAAACTGGCCACTCCGGGAATGGCGCCAACGCCACCTTTGGCGGCCCCACCTTTGGCGGCCCCACCTTTGGCGGCTTTGCCCCACCCAAAATCCAATTCCTGGAAGCCCGCACGCATCAAGTCGGACACCAGATAAGTCCGCACCACCGTGAAATGCGGCCGGCCTCTGATTACCATCAGATCAGCCACCGACCTCATGTACTCCTCGATTACCTCGAGTTTGGTCTTTCTTATGAGCTCCACCGCGTAGTGCAATGGGTTTTTGGATAAATCTCCGGCCGTCGAAATCGCAACAGGGAAAGCGAAGGCGTTGCCGTAGTAACCCTCCGGGAGTGGCGGATTGAACCGCTTTTGAGAATTCACGATGCAGAGGATCCTGACCTCTTCATCAGGATATGGAGAGATGGTGATTGTGCGGCAACGCCAGAGACAGGCGGAGAGGATCTCGAAGGTGGAGCGGCGGCGAAGGTGCGGGGGGAGGCACCTCCGGAGGGCAGAGATCTCGGCGGCGCCGAAGAAGAAGGAGCGGTGCACCATGTTTTCGAATGGGACCGTGACTGTTCCTTTGGTGTCAGGCACCACGTCGTACTCATGGTGCGTGTGTGACACTCGCGGTGGGTCGCGAGCGTTAAGGATGTGTCTCTCCCAAACTGGTGGGATGGAAAGAGCCACGGCGCTCCGGGCGAGTTCCCCGACAGCGGACATGAATTGGACGATGCCCACGGCGTCGCTCATGGTGTGGTTGTGGCGGAGGGCAAAGATAAATCCGCCGCATTTCAAGCGGGTGACCTGCACACAAAATTGCTTTAACTAGTCAGAGTGATGATTATGATACTTCTGTTTTTTCTTTTCTTGAAACAAAGAATAAACTTATGGGCATTTCTACGGTGCTTTCACGGTACCATTCCTCACTTCATGGGGCTCAATAGTAACCATTAGATCAAGTTTAGGTTTTTTATATTAAAAGATCTAAGGTTGTAAATGCAGGAGGGGGTGGAGGTATGGTGCCTTGAAGGCACTGTATACTTTTCCTAAACTTATACCCCTACCCAATATACCATTCTATTTTCTATTTCCTATTTCCGTCCCTTCCATAAACCATAAAAATAGGGGAATTTTGAAGAAAAATCCCCAATACTTCTTTTGTTTTGTGGTCCACTCCCCACTCAAATAATTTTATTCTCTACTCCCCAATACATATTTGACTTTCAAGATAACTCCCTTGTCTTACAAAAACCCAAATTTACCCTTATTTAATGGGTTTGTCCTCTTGCGTAGAAAAGTCAAAATTTAATGTACAGAATTCGAGTACTTACTTACAATGTATCTTATACTTAATGGTTATGTACTGAATACTTCGTACCTTTAAAATTAATACTTAATATAAAATACAACGAAAATTACCATGATAAATCGATCCATGAAAATGGTATCAGAGCCTAGGTTATTTAAGAACTTAAAAGAAAAATTTATTATAATTATGTAATTAAATTTTGGTGAGGAGATTTATCTCTAAAAATGGATCCGAACGAGTGTTTGAGATGTATTCATTTCAGGCAATATTTCCAAATATTGGAAATATACGAGATAGACCACAAAGAGAAAGTAGCATATTGGGATAACCAATATGTTGCACAAAGACTCGCAGGAGCCAACAGGGAAACCTTGCTACAATGCGAGAAACAAAAGACATATCATCTGAGTTACCTTTGGGTAAATCAGATGTTGAAGATGGACCTCAAGTACCATAGGGATACAGCTCAAGAATCCCATCAATAGATCCAACTGCAGCGAGATATCCGATTCCTCTAAGAATCTTAGAGAAAACCAAAAGATGATACAAGACATCGACCACCAAATCCAGGTGAAGATGAAGGAGGTAATTGAACATCAAAAAGAAACACGAGAAATCATAATCGATGTTCAAAGACGAGTCAAGGGCCTTGAAGTCAAACCAAGTGCATCCGGAGGAAGACGACGTAAAACTTTCGGAACGGAACCCCTTTTACACCAAAAGGGGAAACCGACTGAGGTTATAAGACAACCAATGGAAGAAGAGAAGATGATGGCCATAATCAATGGAATTCCATTACAACCCAAGAAGTAATGGAAAGAATCAACGTGGAAGATTTAAACGACCTAATCGAATCCTTCACCGGATTAGGTATTGTGGATCTAAAAATGAACTCGGGAGATTCTTCGGCCTTAGTACCAAGAAGCGCTCCACTAACAACAAGTTATAATCATGGCGAAAGTACGGCTTCACACGAACCAGTTCAAGACGCGCAAATGCCACATGTCGAGGATTTCACCATAAAAGGAGATCCTACAGACATAGTAGGCACCAGACAACGTTCCCGAAGGCCTAATATTCTCAACACGCCATACGGGAAGTCTCAACTTGACCCCATACATCCATATGGGCTAATGTTAAATCTGGACGTTCCAGATTTTAAGAATCGAGAGATACTAATAGACGATTGGGCATCTGCAATGCGAATTGCAGCTGGAACTCTCGGTCTAGAGAAGGAAGGGTTCATTCTACTCCTTGAAATGAGCCTTGAAGGATCCGTAAAGATCGCATGGGATCTAACAGGAGCAGATATAAAGAGGGAAGTTATAGCTGGAAAATCATTAAAAGGGATCGTCGATAATATGGCTAAATTATTCAAAATCTAATTTATCGGCACAGGATATTTCGAGGGAATGGAAGAGGAAAAACAGAAAAAATATCGACAAGCCCTCTATTGCCTCGAGCTACGAGATATTTGTCACGTAGACGAATATATCCAACTATTCACCGAGTACCGATGGAAATCCAAGGTGAATGATGGAGATGCGGCTCAACTTTTCTTTGCAGAAATACCAGGTCCGTGGAGAGAAATGTTGATCCAAGAGTACAAGCCAGCAACCGACATGGATACGGTTGCTAGAAGAATGTCTTTCCTAAGAACCAAATTAGCAGAGTGGTGCCACCAGGCAGCAATTCACAAAAATTACAAGAGACTAAGAGGAATTAACAAATCGGTTCCTCTATGTTGTGCTGAGAATGACATTCCAACAGTAGTGGGAGGTCAACCACAGAGACATAAGCGGAAGAAAGAAAAAAGTCATTCTTATGCTCGAAGTAAAAAGAGAAGGTTTCCATGGAAACCGAGAAGGTTCTGGTCAAAACAAAAGGCCAGAAACTACAAGTCAGGACAAAGAACGGGGCCAAGTCGAAGCCGAGGATCGTTCTCAAGCCAAGGAAGTACCAGTAGACACCAACAAAAAGAACTTTCAGGCGAGCTCACACCAGAGCTAATGAAAGTTTTAAAGATTGTAACTGTTGGACGTGCGGAGTCAAGGGGTATATTTCTACAGATTGCCCTGAGAATCAAAAAAGAGGCGTTAGACAGTTCGAAACAACTCAAGAGTTCGAAGAAGCTATCTATTACCAAAATCTGGTTCAGGTGTATCAATTTGAGGATATACCCTCAGATGAAAGCATCTATGAAGAAGAAATTTACTCCGAAGATGGAAGTGAATCATATTCAGAATCAGAGTGAAGAAGAATTTCTTCAACAAGTAGTAAGGGAGGATATGTCCGGATTCCTCTCACATACAACAGTTTCTCATAAGACGCTTATGAGGATAATGAAGGAAGATCCAAAACTCCAAATGTATGAAGGATTTACAATAGGGGCAATGGAAAAGGCGATGGATAAGTTGGGTTTAAGAAATCGAAAACACCAAATTATCCATAGAGTTTCCACGGGAGAATTCGCGATACCAACGGAATATACGGGAAACCAGATCGAGATGCAACTAATCCTCTACCGAGAAATCCAGGAGATTAAAAGCACACTTAGGAGAGAAATGGCAAATACACTATCGTGGATCCATATTGGAGCCATTCGAGTAATCATAAAATCAACTTTTAAAGAAGGAGCTGATTCGCCATTAAATCTAGCTCTGTTCGATAAAAGAATCTCAAATCTCAAAGATTCTTGTCTGGGAGCAATCACCGGAAATTTATACGCAGGAAAACTGGCATTCAATGTCTACCCGAGGATTGCGTATAATTTGGCAGATCGAGATTTCAGTAGAGTTCTCACCCTTCATCAAGATTTCAAAAGACCAGACGTGATGACGGAGGGAAATAGACCCTACTCAATAACGTACAAGATTTCCTATGCACTCTCAAATACTCATCATTCGGAAGTATTCCTGAGAAAAGAGTTCATAGAAATACCAAGGATTTTTGAGGACGTAGCAAAGGCAGTCTTACCAGAAATCATGCAATCTCCAACAATAAGAGAGATTGATATGAGAATTCAAGATCGGCCGGTTCTTAATAAAAGTAAGAGCCTCATGATCGAACCAAGGAGAATGTCTTT
>BMAC01000114.1:500425-551389 GCA_014905375.1 Phtheirospermum japonicum
TTTAGTTTTCATATATTACTTTATAATTGTGTATTGAACGTGAATTGAAAGTAATATAGTTTACGCGTTTGTACACCCAAGTTCACAAGTATTTACTTGTGAACTGAATTTGTTTAATCGTGTTCTCTACTTTTATTTTCCGCTGCACTTTTATATTCTGTTCTAATCGATGTTGATAATCTGATGTTGATAACATTGATTAACAACATCGTGAAATCTGAGAATTATTCTTATATCCATAGACCTTCTTATTTTACAGTAGGTAAAATATATTTTCAATTCACTATATTCGTAGGCAAGAAATGTAGTGGAAAAATAATTGGTTTGAAGGACCAAATATAGAAATGTAGTGAAAAATGAGAAGAAATTATTGGCCAGCACAGGGTAATACATGCAGGGGCAGTCAGGATTTTTTTGCATCCTGGACTAGTCGCACCTGTGTGTATGTGAAATTAAAACCATAATATAATAATATATTAATTTTAATTAAAAAATATTAATGGGTAATATTAGTTATTTAATTTTTCGAAAAATAAATTTTATCATGACAGTGTTACTTAGTCATTTGAAAAAAACGCTGTTATTTTCTCGGTGCGAAACATAAAAATAACAAGAAAACAGACAATTTAACTCAAAAATATTTGAAAAACTTATTTTTTAAGCCAAAAAAATACGCCTCTAGAAAATACTTATAAAATATTTTTAATTTTAAATATTCAATAGTGATATGAATAAGAAATAAATATTGTCATGCAATTTTTCATAAAATAAAACTTATTGATTATTGAATTAGTGTCGATAAACTCTATTTTTTTTTCTAAATTACCAACCATCAATGATATAATTTATGAGTTTTGGAAAAAATAACTCAAATAGAGTTAGAATATAATAAAAATAATATGGGCTAATTTAATTAAATTGAGCTATTTTTTATTTTTTTAAACTAACAATTGAAAATAATTAAAAAAAAATTAATCATGGGCTGGAGCCCAACCCAGCCATTGGGTGGCTCCGCCCCTGAATACATGTATATATATACATGATACGTGGACTTTGATAATCATGTTTCATCTATGTTCAATGTTTTTATTCTTTCCTGAAACTTTCGTGGGTGCTGCGACCAAATTGACCACGTAAACTTGTTGCACCTTGTTCTCTTTCAATGGTTCTTTACTTTTGGAAAAATAACTCATCTTACTACAGACATTGCTACGTACACCCATTAGTATGCGGTTTATCACAATTGTGATAAAAATCTATCATAACGAGAATTAACATTCATTACCTTAACGTGATTATTTTATTATGGAAATTGTATATTTATCATATTAAAAATGAGTATGATAAATATATATTTATCAAAAAAATATAATATTTATGAACTATGCATGTTGTATATGAATATATAAATATGTATTTTATTACGGTAGATATTGATATATGTGAGATGAACATATATCATAATACAATGGACATTTATCTAAACAAACATGAACGTTTCTTTATCACAATGGCTATAAATATTTTTATATTTATTACGTATTTATAAATGAGAATTTATGACAATACGAATATGGATAAGCATATTCGTCAAAACTTTTTAAGTAACTTTAAGTATATGGTTAATTTAAAATAAGCGCTTGATAACGCTTATTTCTTACCGTAACTTTGAGTAGATGGTATTACATACCAAATACCTACAGTGTGTCCATATTAAATGAGGTGAAGTATCATATCTTTAGGGAAAATCACCCACTAAACTCAATTAGTGAAGTGAGCTCTTATTTAAATCAACCCCCTCATCCTGGAAGCTACACGTCACTACTAGGTGTGTAAGTGAGACGAGACGGCTCGTGAGTTAATCAAAATCGACTCGAGATTAATCGAGCTAAATTCGAGCCCGAGAAACTTGAGTACGTATCGAGCTCAAACTCGAGCTCAGTACACGAATCGATAAGCTCGCGAGCCTAATCGAACTTTGATAGATTTACCATTTTATCCTTATTATGATTATTTAATTATATATATACTTTAAATATATAATAAGAATTAATATTAAGTAATTACAATTTTTAAGTTTTGTTATTAATATTATGTAACTCGAGTTGAGCCGAGGCGAGCCGATCCGAGCTCGAGTTTTCAAACGAGTCAAGCTCTAACTTGAGAAAATTGAATTTATTCGAGCTCGAGCTTCGAGTTTTGTGGCCAAGCTCGATCTTGATATTGATCGATTCGGCTCGACTCGAATACACCCCTAATCACCACCTCGACAGTTCATCCTTATTTCTTGAAGCGACACATCACCACCTCGTTGGAAATTGAGATTAGTCTTTTAAATTATTGAAAAACTTTATTTCATTCCTTATTCCATGCTTTGTAGTTGCAACTTAAATTGGTTTCCACTTTTGAGAAAATGGTATTCCAACTTTTTCATTAAGATCAGCGCCACCTTTCCTAATGAGGTAGGCCTTCCAACTTTCCCAAAAGCCTAACATGTAATGAGCCTTTGACTATAGGTGTAATTGAGTCGAGTTGAGTCGAACACTATCAGCCTCAAGCTCGAGCTCGACTACAAAATTCAAAGCTCGGTCTCGCCTGGAGTTCGAACGAGCTCAATTTTCTCAAGTTCGAGCTCGACTCGTTTGAAAACTCGGCAAACTCGAGCTCGGCTCTGCTCGACTCGAGTTACATAATATTAGTAAAAAAAAACCTAAAAATCATAAATAAAATACTTAATATTAAGTTTTATTATATATTTAGGGTGTATATGTAAATAAGTAAGCATAATAAGGATAAAATGGTAAATTTATCAAAACTCGATTAGGCTCGCGAGCTCATTGAGTTGAGTATCACTTAACTCAAGTTCAAGCTTGAGACATACTCGACTAGCTCGGGTTTGAGCTCGTCTCGATTAACCTCGAGTCGATTTTGAACTTTTATGCAGCCAATTTCGAGTATCTCACCAGACGGCTCAGCTCACTTAATTTTGACTTTTGAGTTAAGATCTTGAGTAAATGATTCAAAATACCCATTTTTGAAAGACAAAACTCTTTATACCCATTAGTGAACAAAAGATATTTTCTACCCATTTTTGGATGGAAAAGTCTAAAATGTCCTTACTTGTAAAATATAAAAGTTTGAGGCGAGTAGCATTATTTGGGGCGAGTAGTTTAAAATATTAATGGTGAGCAGCATTATTTGGGTCGAGCAATACAAATATTTGTGTATGGAGAGTATTTCTTATGTTTGGGACGAGAGGTGATAAATGTTTGAGTCGAGTAGTTTAATATTTTGGGGCGAGAAGGGTTGTTTGGGTCGAGCAATACAATGGTTTGAGGTGTATGATTTGTATTTTTGTGGAGAGAGGCGATAAAAGTTTGGGGCGAGTAGTTTAAAATATTTGGGGTGACCAGTTTTATTTGGGTCGAGTAGTTTAATATTTTTGGGCGAGATATTTTGGTCTTTTTATATTACAAAATGGGTAAAAAAATATATTTTGTTCGTTTATGGGTAAAAAAGAGTTTTACATTATTTAAAAGGGTAAAAAAGACAAACCCTCTTAGATTTTCCTTCAATTTTAATCGCTTAAAGAGACCCATCAGCCATCATGAAATAAAATGGCAACATAGAGCACTGCATTAAATGAGTGAATCAAGTCTGTTTGCCAAGGAGGTGAGATTATTATCTAAAGAACAAAGTTTTTGTTTCTTCTACTCCCAACACTCTGGTCTTTATGGAAATGATATCGAATATAGGTTTTTACATTTAAACCTATTAGTTCAAAACCACACCATTTGTTTTCCTAAGCAAGCCTCTTACTCTAGATTTCAGAGCTTCTCCTCTATCCAAATCAGTTCCTCATCTAAGGAAGCAAGCCTTTAAATAAGCTACCTTTTCTAGGGGGCAAATCTCAGAAAATGTTTTTTTCATACTCTCACCTCGTTTGTTTCAAGGGTGAATTTGAAAGTTTCGCCCACCTATTTCTAACCTTCTATTGTACTCTTTTTTGTCAAATGTTATATCCCAAAATCCTTGAGATTTAATCAATACCCTTCAATTCATAAAAAGAGTTTATTTTCCACCCAATAATTTCTTATTTTTATTTTTACTCTTTCTTATATATACATGAATCATTAATTTTCCACATCCAACTTTTAACTTTCACTTCAAAATATTACAAAAGATTTCTTTATTTACAGATTTACTTTTTGTCAGTTTTTCTGCCCCTTCTTCTTTTCGTGAGATAAGTTTCTTACTCTTTTTATTATTTTGATATCTTATTTGTTCATTTTATCTCCTATCATGTCAATAACTTATAACTCCACATAATCTAATATGGTTTCAGAATCAAGTAGCATCTCCAGCTTATTTTAATTTTCTGAAATGAGAGTTGCAAACATTCATAACATCACCCGCCTATAAAGTAGGTAATCTTCTTCAGATACGAGCTATGTCGGTGATTGCCCATGGTTTTTCATTCATACATCCATTAAAAAAGATGAAGCGGAAAGTATACGAAATTGGTTTTTCATCCCTTCGGCTTATAAAATCATCATCCATGGCCCCGATGATCAGATCGAAAAGCTTCCACCATGTTTCTTATATTTTCTCACATGACTATCCTTGTGGCGGGGCTTAGGTTTCCTTACCCCATTTAATAGCTAACATAGTTCAGGGGCTCGTGGTTTGTCCTTCTAAACTTCACCCTAACTCGTATCGCCATATTTTAAGCATCATCATCATAATGAAGTATTTTCACAAGGATCCCTCATTTTCTCACTTTCGTGAGCTTAATTCTATGAATTCTTCCCCATTCGATGTTGGATTTTTCTACATCTCTCCAAGACGCAACAAGAAATTTCTCAACAAGCAACCTTTTTCCATTGGGGCTTGGATATCTAAATTCATATATATTCAAACTCCAAAAGATTACCCATGGATGCTTCTTACTCTTTGGAAGATGAGCCATTTCGACCTCTTACATTGACTTACGGGGTCTACTTTCCTCTCATCCACATTATATTCATTTTTATTTAACGTACAAACTCTTAAATGAAAAGGTTCTTATTCCTGCCAATCTTAGTCTTCCTACTTGTTATAAAGAACTAACACTTGGTAATTTTAAATAGTTTCAAATATTGATTTACGTTCTTGTCGATCTTAGTCCCCTATCTTAACTTTTTTTTTATATTTATAGAAATGGTTCTTAGATAAGCAATTCTCAAGAAAGCGATGAGAGCCAAACTAGTTGAGAAACTTGAGGAAGTCAGATCATCTTTTGCCGTACCCCCTTCACTCGTGGCTCCTAGTTCCTCGATTCCTCCTTCACCACACGGGGTTTTTAGACTTCCCGCGGATGCGCCCAAACAAGACAGACGAAAGAGGGTGGCAGAAGGTCCTCATGAGAAGAAGAGGAGTCGAAGCTCTAGAGATGCACTTGGTTCAAAGGATCATCTTCCTGTTGATCCCCCCTCTCGTCTTTCCACCGTGCCTCCTCTTTTTCATAAAATGTCCACTGATGACTTTAAAAAGGAAAGCAATCTGAAAAGTTTCTGTAAAAACTTTGAGAGAAAGAAAATCTAAATGTGTCCAATCCGAGCCCTCTCCCTTTAACGAATCTCTCCCTCGTTATCGCCCCTGTTGGAAATTAATGAGGAAAGCTTTGTGCTTGTCGCTTCTTATGAAGAGGTTTCTTGGGAGCTCTATAACAATAACTTGATGAAAGTTAACCAAGTCTCAGTGAATCGGTCCTCTCTTATTTGCCTTGAGGACCTCGCGCGGTCCATCGTCTTGAGTCGGTACATCATTATCTCTTTACTTACTTATTTTCACCCATTTATTCTAATGCCTCATTTTCCATTTTGATTATTTTTATTTATTTATTACATATGAAGGCCATTATCCATCAAATATCTTTAAAATGTGCTCAATTGCATCATTTACGAAATAATAATCAAACACACATAAATGATCTAAACACGAAACTCTGTGAGGTTAAGGATGTCAAGGAGGAATCGAATAAAGTGATTATTGCTTTGATGGAAAAATTGAATAGCTTGGAAATATGGAGGAAAAGGAGTGTGACGAGGCCTATGATCGAGGTTGTAAGGATGTGTATAAGGAGTATTCCACTTCTTCCGAGTTTAAGCGAGCTACCATGAAGATTCATCGTACTGCAGTTGAAGATTTCTTGAAAGTGTCTCCTACGAGAAACTTCTTGGTGACGAGGCTTCCAAGTACCTTATTAAGGGATTCAATTAGTATCGTGCCCAAGCCGTGAGGGTAGGATCTTTTAGAGAGGGTTTTTATCCTACCTACATGACCACTAGTGAAGATGAGGACGACGAAGCTATGTACCCAGGGCAAGATGACAAGCCAAGGTGGAAGAAGATACCGAAGAAGTAAATGAGTTTTCAGTTGTTGCTGCTATTCACCTCAATGCTCTTCGAAAATAATTTATGAGGATACCCCTCGCCTTCCTATGTTTTTTTAAATTAGATCGCGGTGCTTTTATTAAAAAAGAAGGAGAAAATAGTCCGAATACATAACAAGTCAGTGAAAAAATGAAAACAAAGATACTAGCGCTTCACAAGAAATCCCATCTTAAGGGAACTCTTTCAAGCTCTGCGTATGGGGTGATAAATAGCTCTATAGTCATCTAAATAGAAAAAATAGAAATCACTACAGGGTGATAATTAATTAAGAGCGGATGGACTACATCATTGATAAAAATGCAAATATTCATTTGCACTACTTGCAGAACTCCATCCAGCCAAATTGATTAGTAGAGTTAGGAATAAATTCATATGGAAAGTTTGTCCATATACGGATTATTGTCGCAAACCTCATTATGTAGTGTAAGATATTATTGTCATTATAAAACCCACGCCATCATTGGTTAGCTTAGGTGGAGGCACAATAGTAAATATATGCAGTTGATTCCCTTGGGATGGGACGTTACATACATGCCGGCCAAAGCTCTCATCATTAATCGGCAGTTACTTGCAATTACTTTATGTGCTACTTAAATGTGTATTAACTAGGGTATAAAATACGCCAATCAACACTTTAGGGTTAGGTGTGCATTTATGACCCAACCTACCTCCCCTTCAACTTTCTCTCTACATAAAGAACTGTCCTCTGCAGTATATCAACCAAGTTTCATATCTGGCTTTTCCTAGGCAACAAGTGATCAAGAAAGTAGGACAAGGAGCATGGTGAGGACAAGGAGCATGCGTGAAAGAGCTCTCTGGACGTGGTTGAACTGGGCCCCTCACAGTCCGGGCTTCAGCCGGGACCATCTTCTGATTATCGAAGATAGCGACGACTCGGACAACGAAGAAAACCGGTCAGCCGAGGACGAGGACGTCGATGACGACCGTCTGTCCACAATGGTTGACGAAGCCATTGCAGAGCTGTCGTCGAACGAAGATCCACAGGATCCCGGAGATGACAGTGATGACGAAGCCGAGTCCGTCGTCATTGATTGAAAAATAGTGGGTCAGTTTAAGTATTTGGGAGTCTCATGTGTAAAAATTCGTGTAAATTATTGGTGTGGAGAAGTATGTGTTGTCTTTCGCTATGTGTTATCTTGTGGGCTTCTGCGTGTGCCTTTACGTCTTTAGTTCTCTCGTACTCTAGCAGTGCAGGTCGTGGGCTTTCCAAGTTCTCAGTTGTTTTAATGGGAGAATTGTCCATCGGAATTAAGATTTTGTGTTGTTAACTCAAAATGCTTCGGTCTTTCGATTTTATATGTGCTCTTGGGCAATTTTCAAAAATGAAAGAATATATTTACTAAGGCCTCAAATTGCTTCACATGAGATTCCGGTAATCCTCAAGCAATGTGATAGTTCGAATTTCCTACCCCCATTTGTGATACACTTGAAAAGGAACAAAAAAAAAACCAAAAAAAAAAAAAAAAAAAGGGAAGCGCATTCATCACAGCCGCATGCACGAAAATTTCTTGTAAAAACGTCCATGCTTACATCATTCAATACCTTAGCACCAATTACATAGACTAGCATAAACTTAAGACGTAAGAAATCAGTAAAGTGGACACAAACGACAAATACAGCCGATACATTTGTAAACATGTCACAACCTAGCCTCCAAATATGTTTGATCCCTTGCATGGTGATGGCGTGTAACGACGCGGTGGTCGGCGGAGCGGGGTGGGGGACCTAGTACCAGAAATGCAGGAACTTGACTCGTGTTCCGGCGAGGCATTTGGTTGATTAACCGAACTTTCGGACGTGCAACCGGAGCCTCGGCGAGTTGTTCACACAGAAGACGTAAAGAACGTGCACTACTTGAAGAGTACTGAAATACGTGGTTGGGCATTCGAGGAGGAGGTGTTGGAGGGATGGGGGGCTGAGCTGCGACTCGAGATGATTCTACTTGAGAGCTGACGTTGATAACGACATCATTTGGGGTTGGGCGTGATCCGTACAATCTGTCGAAGATAATTCGTATCTCATCCCAACACGGGTCCCCTTACTCTTGGTAGGCTATGCAGAATGGTTCTTTTTGTCCACAATGGCATGTATGTTATTTATCGGTGTGTGGTAAATTAATTGAATATACTACGTAAAGAAATCATGACAATGTACCAACCTCAAACATGTCCTGCCACACCTCGTATGGTGCACAAATCATGCCTGTTTCCTTGCAGCGCTTCACATTGCGTTGACGGAGCATCTAACGAAACACCTGATATCGGTTTTGCAGAATTGCGAGCCGGTCGACGCAGAAGCCGTAACTGAACTCCGTCCAAAAATTTGATATTGAGTATGTCCACGCAGAAGTTTATGGACGTAGTGTTGACAGACCCGGGCTTGAACAAGCCTAGGCTGCGTTGGTCCACAAACAAGTTGATGAAAAACTTATTGACATCTTCAGTCCAACGAGCGGTGTAAAAGTATTCGGACCGATGAACCGGGTATATTGGGTACCTGTTCGACATTCTAGTTATTTTTAGTTAGAAAAATTTAAATTGTGTTAGAAATGGAGGATTTTTTTAGTGTTGGTATACGATTTTTACTTAAGCATGGATGTTTTTATAGACAAGTAGAAATTGGCAAGGATGACCAAGGCCCACTCCATAATGACTTCATTTACGTAACAACCAGTTCAGGGAATATATTCTCCTGCCCATTGGGCTTTCAATTAACGTCATCCTTTTTTAAGTATGCAGGGAATCTATTCCTCCTGATGACGAGCCATATACATATTAAGCCAGGTAGGGACAATAGCCATCTGACTACAACCATGTTTTCTCAACTAACAAATGATCTCATTTGACAAACGAGTACCTAATTACCTCGTAACACAATAAAATGGCACATAAAACCCAAGATTCACATGTGGCAGATGAATCACATACAATCTGAAATTGCACCATTACATTAAGACTAAGTTACAAGTTTATAGTTAAGAACTATAAATGAAAGAAAGACGTATACACCCCAAAATTCTTAGATGTACATCACAAGTGACAGTAAAGCAGTTCGAACGTTCGTATGCTCAAGTGACTAAATAAAGAACCACATACAAACCACACACACATTAGAAGAATATTTATACCGAACGGTGCCCTATTTTTTAGTACAAACTGCAAGCATTCGGCCTACATAATCCTACGTAAACGGCAATGTAACTGGTAATGCCCATACCAACAAACAACCACAATCAAGGTCAGGCTCCAGGAGAGGATTACGGAACGTGAAGCCCGTACCAATTGCGCCTTGCAAGCATCCAACTCCGCCTTGTAGTGCAGCACACATCTGTGTAACGTTTGATTCTCTTGTAAGCTCGTCTACGTGTGGGTCAAACCAATGGAAGAATTTACATCTGTTGTCCTGCGAATTAAATGAGCGTATCAGTCAAACCACACACCCGCATATGCAATACAACGCATATACTCAACACAAATGTAACTTCAACACAAAGCAAGTCAAGCATTAAGGAGTGATTGTCCTAGAGGGAATCTGAATTTCATTCGCCTTCGCCCTCACGACCGACAAAATGCACACCACGCACCCCGCATACAGATCGTCGTACATACTCAATGCAAATTAACTTCATGATAAAAGTTAAAACAACTATGAACTAGTAAATATCGCACAGGAATTACGGACTTACCCCCCTTCGCGGACACGAGACAAAACGGCGATTAGGATTCTTCCTTGTTTTCAAAATTAGAACTCTCACGGCCATACCACAATGACACTGATTTGGGAGCTCCAGGTTGCACGTCTGACAACATAAAGACAGGCTGTACGTCTGGGACGACGACGAGCTCCGACTCGAGACCATTTCGTGACGGGGTTGGAGTTAACTGTGGAAAAGAGCACGGTTACATACCAAACCCGGTGCAGAGTGCACCGAGAATAATTCACAGTAATGAAAAACCATTAATTAAAAGAAGGCCCATTACGTAATGCAATCAATACAACTCAAATCCCAAACCCTAGTATCTTATTGTGCAACCAATGCGTATAATTGCAATCAAATTACAATTACTGAAGTTCTTCCTCCTGATTCGTTAAATGAGTATTCAAACTATGAACATAAAACTCAACTGAATTTAAAATAACAAATACCCCAAGCATCAATTACAACCCTCCCATTGCATTCTGTAAAATTGGAGTGGGCATAGGGAAATTCCACGGAAAAACTGACATATATAGAGCACGGACTCACCTATCGGCAATGAATCGTATCTCTCACGACCGTCAACGTCTTGCTTTGTTGATCGCGACTGGGGTCTGGCAGAGTTCCGAGTCTTAGCGCAGCGGAGAAAACAATTCGAGATTTTTGAGTACACGGAACATATCTTGAAAATAATGGTGAGGGTATAATGGTCATTTATGCACTTATCCGATCATGGTAACCAAACATTCAAATGGGCCAGTGACCCAAATAGTTGAAATCCCCTCTATCACTCGAACCGAACATGAGGACATTATAATCCAAACAGTGCTATCTCAAGACCCTTGACTAATCTGTCCAATCCCGTCTCCCAGACCAAACGGGCCTTAGTGAATTATTTATCACTATTTGCAAGGAGAGGATAGTGGAAGCAAGAATTAGGTTTTGTCTATGAAAAGAGATGCTAACATAAGGCTCTTGGGTTTGGTGAGGAATGTGAAATATTTGTAGTCTTTAAAGAGACGGCAGATGAATACACTGAATTTCCCAATAAATTTTCCGATTTCCTAATGGCCAAGGGAGCGAATGTTAAATTTGCTTTTCTAAAAATAATAATAACAATTATTATTATTATTATTATTTGGGCTGCTTTTCTAAAAAAAGAAAAATAATTATTTTTATTATTTGGGCTGAAGATTTTTATTTTTTTCCTTCTGGCCCAACACAAATTGTTAATTAATATAAATTTTATCGTAGAACAAGACATTCTCATAACTATTATTTTGAAGTTTGAATAAAATATTATATTCACCTCAATATATGTCATAATATTTAACATTTTTAGAGTACACAAAGCAATTTTTCCCAATTTAAATATAATTAAAAGTATCCTTAGTCACAAGATGAAATTTGTCTTGTTTAAAAGATTTTTAGATTATATTGAAACAATAATTTGCAAAAGATTAGTATAAATTTACTAAACCCCTCTAATTTTTCTTTTTCATTATTCTCCACGGCAGATACTTGAAGACCATGTCTTACATAAGAAGTCAGTGACAGAAACATTGTTTAGTAGGAACTTGAGGACACATATTTCCAAAAAAAATGATGAACTTGGGAAATAACTTGTAATCGAGCCTTCAACTGAAAACTCAGTTGAACTTGGATTCGAAAACTTTGTCCAGCATCTTCAAAATTGTTGGAACCTGGACGAGTCGAGGTTGTGAAGAATACCTTTGGCGCTTAGGCAATTCTGAAAGCTGCTCAACTTTGAGGGATTTTGAAAGTACATACTGTTGATAGATGCTCAAAGATAATGTTATTATTCTTAATTCCATAAAATATATAGCAAGTACGTGATGCATTGCAATTGGGACTTACACTTCAACGTTTAGAAACTCTATGTTGCTTGTCTTCTTTCACTAGTTTTACCACGAAAGTGTGAGAATAAAGAGAGATGGCGAGATGCTGTGGCAAAGTAGGAACTATTTAATAAGATGCTTTAGTTGAAGAACCTAAAGAACATAATGCACATTACTGCAACCAAAGTACTTACACTTTTGCGGAGCATTGCCAGACACAGAGGTTTCATCTTGTGAGATAAGATTCTTTAATGTGTTAACTGATTTGGGAGCCAAACAAAAGGAAAGAGGAAAAAAACAAAAAGGATGTCAGCAAGTGACCATGTGAAATCCGAGCAGAATGGCTGTCAAATACTTCCACTGGCATTCCAAGATAAGCTAGCACAGAAAGTTATTGAGCAATCATATCTGGCATTATCCATTTTCTTTAAACTTGAACAAATAAATTAGACACTCAATTTTAATAAATCTTAGTAATCAAAGATGAGAACGGTTTCATGCCCTCTCTATCGTGTAAGCTATATATAAGCACTTTTCATTACTTTCTTCATATCTGGCTAAAAGTGAAAGAAACAACATTGTAGTTCAACTTTACGTTCATTTTAAGCTACTATTATAGAAGAACATAAGATGGTCTAAAGATGCGAACAATTTAAGCAAATCTTATGTGCGATGTGTAAAACCCTAGAATTAAGGACATCACGTCAAACTCGATTGATAAAATAAAAAACTCCGTATTTAGAGTAGTCAACAGCCTATATATCAACCAAGATAAATTGTACTGATATTTATACCGTAAACATGAAATCATCAACCCACCTTCCAGATCTTTTACCTATATAGTGCTATTTAAAGTAAGTGGGGTACAGGTTGAGTATTTGTTTATTTATTTCATTATTAAGTTATATGATCTTCAAATACAAGACTGGAAGTTCATTAGCTAAGAACATGGGATGGCATATCAAAGTATGCTCATTTTTTTATGGTTTCCATGAAAAGACCAATTGTACAAATTCTTAGCACAAAAGTAATTTTTGCTAACGGCATAGGCAACAATTTGACTACAAGCTTCGGCAAAATAAGCAGGTCGAAGAAATGCTTAATCCACAATAGTTCTTGTCCTAACATAGATGTGTCTTCTACTTCTCCCACTCTAATTGTCCTAACATAGCATAGTTTAAATAAAGTGATAATTTTCCCTCATTTGAGATTAGTTTCTAAGTTGGCTTAATATCCAATCCAGTAATGCGATCTAATTACAGAGAGCTACTTGTTTATATCTAATTCAATAATTCAAGTTAGAGTAATTCACATCACCTTCACTTGTTGAAGCAACTCTCAGTCCACTATCATCGTGCTCAATACCGTCACCACTGGTACATTCTGAGTCCATGATTTGATCTACAGATGAAGAAGTCTGATTCTTCTTTCCAAACCTCAAAAGCCGTCTAAAACCTTTTGAAGAAGTCTGATTCTCCTTTACAGAAACCTTTTCTGGGTTTACTTGATTTTTGTCCATTATGAGGGCTTTAACATCAGGGACGCGTGTTTTGACAGTTTCTGCAGTTCTCGACAGCAGCTCCGTACTTCCTAGTGGTGCTTTTTTGTACTCTGTCTTGTGAATGCAAGGGTCTTCAAAAGAGGAAACACGGGCATGAGGGGCTCGGTACGGATTTTCAGAAGTGTTGGCAGAGTCGGGAGGATCCTTCTCTAAATAGACAGTCCTCACCTGATAACACCACATGCTTTATCAGAATTGTGGTATAATCAGGAAAGCACCACGATCAACAATGGATATTGAACTTTGTTTGTCATGATAGATGGTAATATTACATCAAACGTCAAAAAGTTTGTGGAGAGTGCAGTTAGATTATAATGCAGTACCAACTTTGGCAGGTGAACGGAAGATAGAAAACAATGATGGGAAAAAGTGCATGGGTGCATTTCTACCCTTCAAAATCTAGAGTTAGAAGCAAAATTATTAAATGACAGTCTATATGATACACACACACACAAACTTTTAAGTTTATTACCTCATTATTATTAGATATCTTTTGTCCGCAAGTTATAGGTTTATCAATTCCATCCATGGGTGAAAGAGGAGCATGTATGAGAGCTGACTCAGATATCACATTACTTTTCCCTCCTTTGTCACAATTAATATGCTGTTGACTCCGCATCCCTGGCTTCTCAACCTCAAGCACCAAAACAGTTTTCTCAACTATAGGGTTGTCATCTGAATCAATCTGATGTGATGTATTGCAGTTATTTACATTTAGTTCAGTATTTCCAGGAAACACAGAAGGCCTTATTCCATTTACCTTCTGCTTGTCCTTTGCTTCTGCTCTGTTCTCACCTATACTCACATGTGACTTCGATGTTTTGATCTTCAATTCAGGTAGAGTTGCGGCCTTACTTTGATCAATATGGATGATTGCAGATAATTTATTCCTTTCTGGCCCTTCAGATAACTTACGCTTCAATACTGGTTCGGCACTTCGGGTTTTCGTTATAGTAACTGGAGATTTGGTGATTATTTTGGATTCTGATAACCTTCTAATCCGAGATATGGAAGCTTTGGAATGAGGAGTGACACCATTGTTTACTCTTTTCGTCTCGGACAATAATGACAAGGACCTGCTTAACCTATTCCCTGCCATGTGACTACCCTCACCTAATTTACTTCCTCTGGAGGCTTTTTTAAGTGACTCACTTGATCCAACTGAAATTCTGATCTTGGATCTCTGCAAGGGGGATGATGATCCGGGCTCAGAATCACTGAACTTCGATCCTCTATTTGTTGTAGGAGAAAGTTTTGTTGGCAATTGTTTTATCTGAGGAGATAGTGTGGATGGCTTTACAGAGTTGGAACCGACTCTAGCTGCAATTCTCTTTTGCCTCTCCATCTTTAATGATTCAAGTCGTTTTGCTTCTGCCTCTTCCTGTGAAGAATTATAATTTAGAATACAGAAGTCTATATAGAGAAGTGAAAATGATGTATCTAAACTCAAGATGTGAGGGCCCCTAATTTAGTAATAAAAAGGGGACTAACCGACTAACATGTTGATATGATGATTACTGAATTGTGTATCTCAAGCAAATAAGAAGATATTGTACACAAAATCAAACATACACTTTGTGGCCACAATCAACCAATCATAAGGAAAAGCGTAAAGACCTCACCACGTAATTAGTTACTCGCCCAAGGCATGAAACAATCACATGGTGTGTAAAGTAATTCGCCATGCAATTGGTTTGGGTGTGGCCACACTAGATTTGAATACAAATTTCATGCATATAATACCTTTTCTTTCTTCAATTTTTGCAGATCTGCTTTATAGGATCTTAACCTTTCAGCACGGGCCCGCGCATCTTCTATAGGACTCATCTTTGATGGTTTGGCCTTCCTCACAGGACCTCCAGCTCGTTGCTTATGCGTAGACTCTGACGCAACCTTTGACCTCCTGTTTTTGTCTGACGCTTGTGCACGGACCTGCATTTCATACTCCAAATCAATGTCGTATCCAGTGGACCTCTTATTAGTCTCCCGTTCAGGCATCAAGCTCAAATCATTAGGCTCATAATTTACTTTGTTTCTATTTCCCTCCGACCTCAACTTTCGATCTTTGGCTGGAATTTCAGAATCTACATCAATAGCATCTGTTCCTCCAACTTGATCTAACGACATTGACCTAAACGGCACAACCAAAGTTTCATCAGTCATTCTATGTGAGAAGTCTCGATCTTTCTTATTGGTGGCACTCTCAAAACAATTTACAGCTAATGGATCTAACAAATTCCTGAAATTCGCCTGGTTACAATTACTTTCGATCACAAACTCTTCGTTTCTAGTCCTAGATAAAATCTTTTTTCCATTATTTTCAGCAAATTGGATATCTGTTTGATCACTGTTTCCTCTGAATTCATTACCCGCACTGGAAAATATCATTTCATCACCTGATCCCCTAAGCTTATGAGACGCACTTCCATTGTGTCTCTTCTTCTTCACATCCCTTTCCACTGTTAACATGCCTTCATTGTCAGCACAAGCACCTTCATCACTTCTTCTCAACAAACAATCTTGAAATGCCAACCAGTGCCGATCATCAGTGTCCTTTCCAAGAATAGCAACTTCATCATTGTTGAAACACTTCTTGCTCTGATGAATCACATCATTACCGTCAGAATTTTCATTTTCTGAGTCAGTGTCCGGTTGTGAATTTGAATTTGTTTCACTGTCAGAAATATTCTCCTTAGAAGTGATGTAATTCATATTTCGTATTATAACCTTCCCTGACTGCTTTTTGTTAGAACCTCCAGTTTTTTTGTTTGGTCTCCGACTGTGTGAAACTTCTGCGTCCGATGCCATGCCATCTAATGATCTTGTTCTGTCGACCACCCTCGTCTCTGACCCAGTATTACTATCCCTAACATTAATGAACTGCCTATTCTGTCCTAAATGAGGACTGAAATTTGACGAGGAATGCTCCATCGGATAGTGATGTGGCGGAAAAAAAGGGCCATCACCGGTGTAAGAAGGATAGTATGGCATTCCTGGCAGAGGATATGCTGGAAATACTGGATGGGCACCAGGCGGACTATGCATGGGCCATGGAGGAAATACAAGATGAGGAAACTGTCCTTGAAAATATTCCTGCTGACCGTTCGGGACTGGGTTATCTGCCAGAGGCCAAGAAAAATACACATGATCACTCTACCATCCATCCCTTAAATGAAAGAGAGAACGACACCACACAATAAAATTCTAATGGATTTCATAAGGAAAAGAACATTGAGAAATTCAAGTACATAAGTGCATTAAAGAACAGTCGAAAATTTGCTGCATTTGTGGATTTTCAGCAACTTGCAATTATACGACCTCTGTTAACAACAAACAGAATTAAGTGACAACCAATGTACAAAATGTATCATTAAGTGGTTGGGCCAAGATTGTCACGAGGCGCTGCAATTTCAAGGCTGATTTTCTCTAAGCACAAACAATTGGTTGGAAGGTGTTAACCACAAGAACAACCTATAGCCAGATAAATGTAATATTTCGCTAATAAGTTACTGTCAACCAATTCAAATTATGTTAGGTGGCTGAGTATCTCAACTATTTACAGGATCGTAAGATGTAAATCTTCTAATGACAATGATACACTGAAAGTGGAGGTGACAGCAAAGCACAACTTTGTTGTTAATGGTAAATCCAGGATTCTAAGCACTGGAAGAGGGTACCGCACCAAACATGATGGCACATGCCATAGTATGTTAGTTGAAGTAATGACCTTAGCTAGACAAAGCAAAAACTCATTTTGTAATGAGCATGAGTACATGATGAGACAATATTTGCTGAATAAGTAAAATGCAAAGAGAAACCACTTGAAGCCATGTTAATTACCAATAAGCAAAATATGTTCTGCAAGATATACTGAAATCTAAATTTCATCATCAAGACAACTAAGTTAAGCAAAAATTCATCAAGTAAATTTGAAAACAACTTAACTAGCAGTTCAGACACATGGAAAAGACAAAAAAGGAAACTACAAAGCTAATAATCCAATACTTACTCTCATTAACATGCCGCCGAAAACAATTAATTACACAAATAAGAGGCGTATCCACTAATCATTATAGATGAGAGGTTTTTATTATGATAATCAATCTTTAATAGGCAAAGGACAAAAGGTCTTGAAGGCGAGCATTTATTGAGGAAAAAAAGCACGCAGAGAGAGAGAGAGAGAGAGAGTATTAATATTCAGTTTTATCACCCCAGTTTACAAAGAATAGAGCAAAAGAATCCTAATTACATATTGGAAGGTTAAAATAAATTGGCTTCTCCGAAATCTAGAGGAAAAGGGAACTTTTGCTATTATTTTAGGTTCTTTGGGGTAAGTGTTTAGGTAATTGTGATGTGTATGTTTGGTTGTATTTCAAATGTTTTGGGAGCGTAATGATTAGGATTATTCGAAATATTTCATTTGGAGGAAATTATACTGGGGAATGTGTAGTATGTAATGATTTAAAATGAAACACCAAACATAAACTACAATTTTCCACCATGTCGAGAGGAAATTATTGTTACTGTACATGTTTAAAATCTGAGGCATTTTGTCAGCCACTTAAAATATGAGGTTTACGATAGATATAGCAATTCAAGACTTCACGAAGCTATATATATATATATAGGTAGGGTTCAAATGAGAATCATTGCCCTGTGTGAGAACTAGGAACCAATCATGACCGTTGGATCTCATTAAATGGATGGAAGAGATTATTTCTATTAATTTATATATTTTAACTCAATACTATGCATTGCTAATTAATAATACGCAGGGCTAATTTCCTTCAGACAAGTGATGCTAATATTTAGTCATCTGCGCTGCTAGTATCGTCCAGATTTTTAAAACTAATGATGATTTTTTTTCACATTTTTTCATATGCAATATGTATCTTAAATCGTAAATAATGCAAAGACGATTAATTTAATATATTTTTCATCTACAACGAATAACAAACGAGTGAGTCATGGTGTTTTAAATAATTGAGTGTTTTTTTCGAATTTTGAATCTGTCTACGTGGCATTGACTTTTAGACCAAATTTGAAGTGTGTTATTTTTTAAAAAATAGAATCGCGGTGCTTTTATAGTGCATTTGCACTGGCTTTTTATACTATGCGGCAGTGCTATTTTATAAGCCAGCGAAATTTATCTCATTCGATCTTATCCATCCATATTATCTCAGATTGGTTCCTTAGTCCTCACACAGGGCAAGGTTATATATATACACACACACACATATATATAAATATATATGTATGTGTATATATATATATAATCCTCTTTTGAGTTGAATTCTTAGAAATTCAAAGTTGAGCCATAAATCTGCAAGACATAATCACATGTAACAGCAAATCAAAAGATTATAGAGATGAATGCAATGTTGAATTTGAACACTGAAAATAGAATCCATATACATGTTCTTGGTTAAACCCGGATAATTTTCATTGAAAGCCTTAGAAAGAATTGATCTTACCAGCATTATTTGTTGAGCTTGATTTCCCATTATTCTCAGAGACCAGCTCATGATTGAGCTCATCATGTTTATTCAGTGTGTCAGAGAGAATAATACCAGATGCATTAACTGCAGTGAAGTCTGATCGAGCGGCGAATGCTTCTGATGCTTCAATATTAAGCCATTGCCCTGCTTCATGCTTACCCTTCCATAGACCGATGAACCTTGAGCATGCCTCCCTGTTAAATAGATATAGACCATTAAATGGAAATTTCTAACATGAAGCTACCTCTAGGATGAATGGTTAAATCTAATCATCTATATTTTTGCCGCGGAGGGGGAAAAGAAAGAACTTGCATTAAACGCATGGCTCCAAAGCCCTCAGCAAAACAGACAAGATGTGCCATGTAATCAATATCAAAACCAGCTGCTACAGCACGTGCAAAGGCCATTTCCTGTTCTTTTTGTAACACAGTTTTACGGGTCTCAAGGACTTTCAGAAGCTGAACCCTGGTTCAACATTTAAATAAATGCAATCAAGTTAGCTCTATAATCTCCTTTTTAACACAACCAATAATAAAGAACCAAGTCAAGATTAACATATTTTCCGAAGCCATGTGTCAAGTGCTCAATGAAATCCCTAAGCAACTCTCCTGGCTATTAAGCTTAAGGTGTTTTTCCATTACTCTTTAGTTTTTCTTTTAAGTGTTTGCGGGTAGGACCTGTAAGGGGAAGAAAGACACATAAATGTGTTTTGCCTTCTTTTGTAATTTTACGAGTGTGTTTTGTCTGTATTAAAAATGCCATATGACTCCATGTGCTGATTCATAAAGTAATGGTCTGACAATAGTATTGCAACCCATCCTTCCTATTTTTTAAAATGCTGCCTATCATTCTGGGCATAACTGAAACAGGTGCAGAGACCTCAATAGAGGAAACATGCCAACAGAAACGTGAAGCATAGATAGAACGGCTCAGAGAGAGAGAGAGAGAGAAAGAGCAGCAGGCCTAAATAATGGTAATCCATTTGGTGCATATTATTTCTCATTTTTCATTCTTTAAATGGTGCATAAAATTTCCAGATAATTGAGCTTAATTCACAAGATGAACCAGTACATCCAAACAAAAAGGATCCTCAAAGAACATAATAGATATTACAGGGTATATTCTATGATGGCACTGCATCCCATAGTACCTCGAGTTCCCCTCTTGCGAACATGACCCATTGTCTTCAGGTAGTGTTTCCCCAGGCTGTCAGAATATTGAGACAGAGTAAGAAAACATGTAAGCAAGTGAATCAGAGGAAAGAGCGTGCTGATTGCCTAGTCACCATGTAAAGGACAATTGCTTTCTCCTCATTAGCATTGGGCAAAGATTTGCCACCTGTTCATATTTTTTGGGTGATTAGTGCTGTATTACTCACTGGCAAAAGGTCACTAACTGAAAGTAACACTTTATGCAATAACCACAAATAGGAAACCAGATACAAGTGTATAATACATCAACAGAATTCAGTAACCATTATGGTTGAGGTATATCATCAGGACACATTCAAAAGGAGGAAGATTTAGTGATGCAAGCAGCAGATGGACAGGGAATATTGAAATGCAGAATTCTTTTTTTTTTTGTCAGATACCTTCATAGCCTCCCAGGGATTTCCTTCCATGGTTTTCCACCTGTAGATAAATAAAAATAATTGAAATGAAAGTAAGTAAATCGACAACATAGAGAATTATCCTATCTGTTAGCAGTTTACAATGTTTTCCCCTATGTCACTGCTGCTCTGTATGGTGATTGCCTCCTCAATTTGTAAGATCTCAGTTTCTATTGTGTAGACACGTTCCAAAATCTCTGGAGTGCTCACAAAACGAACAAACCTGCTCAAGTACAAATATTAGTGCTTTCTAATCACGACCTCTTAGTAAAGCATATACAACAATCCCTGAAGCAGAAATATAGTTTCCCATGTTTTACAAGAAGAAAATGAAAATGTAGTCCATCTAAGTACAAAAAAAAAAAAAAAATCAACTAAGTCAAGTACTGTATGAGCGACCTGATGATCAACATGTGGACATTCAAATCGGTGGCTATAATCAATATCCCATAACTATTGTAACATCAAAATTGAAACTTAGAGGTGAAATCAAGAAATGTATATTGTAATTTGTATCATGCAGGGTACTCCACGTATAAAAGTATCATGCTTATATTTTTACCCCCAAAAATGTATATTGTAATTTGTATCTGCAGGCAACTCCACGTATACAAGTATCATGCTTATAGTTTACCCCCAAATGGCATATAATGATTGCGGTGGTCTTTGGATGAGATTTTATTAATGTGCGAAAGAAATTGTAGCACTCATTTGTCATACTTGGTTTGAACATGCATCTGGTTGGTGCACCAATAGACAAAGTAGAATAAAATAGTCAGACAAATGAACATAACATCAACAGCAAAGTACAGGCTACAAGCCTTACAAGAAACCTTCAAAGCTATTCCTCGTGTAGTGTTGTTTTTTAAAACGAAAGGAATACCGCATTATTTACTTGCATTAAGTCTCTAAGAAAAATGTTTAATATTAAGATCTTAAAACTGGAATACGTATTGAAGTACTAAGACAGTTCATGATCAGGAAACATATACATTCAAGTGGTAAGATTTCACACGACAGAATAAATTGCAGCCAAACCTTTCCAGAGTGGCCTTTGTAAACCATGCTGCATTACTGCTTTTATCTGGTTCTAGCAAAATTGAATAACCACCTTTAGCAACTTGATCTTGAGCGGTCTTTAGGTGTGCAAGAAATGGGTTTAACAATCCTGAAGCAATTTTCTCTTTCTTGTCATTCGCTATGATAATCAAATCACACCTGAAAAATGCAAATCCATCAGACAACACGACATACCGCATAAGGACACTGCTTTTATTATAGTAGTTTATTGCAGTCTGGTCGAAAATGGGAAATACTAAACAAATAACAAAATTATAATAACTATATGACAATGTTTTTCGGTTATGATAGATGATTATGAAGTTTCTTCATGCCATTTAAACAACTAAGGAAAGAGAACAGAGTGAGAAAACATGAGATGTGGCTTCTTAAATATCTCTACTATACTTTATTATGAATTAGTAATAGTATGCAAACAAATTCTAAATCTTCAACTTCACGAACGATATAATTGCGTATACAACCCACTTTCCCAAAAACTTTAACTTTCAAGGAAACTCTTCATGTTTTCGGGATCTTCTCAATATAGAATTCGTTCACAAACCCCCATGCCCCTTGTTCGACCATGGCTGCAACACCTCTACTGTTATCATCACCAATTATGAATATATAACTTGTAATCCCCACATTTAAACAATAAGAATACAGTGAAAAAGGTGAAAATTCTGCCTGTTCATGTCAGTTAAGCAAAAAAGAGCTTTAATTAATGTTCTATACAATGAATGCTGTGCACGCCCACATTCCCAAACAATAGCAGACAAACAAAATTGACAAACAAGCAAGAACAGAGATTGAATAACTACACATCATCAGTTCATTTATACCACTACGAACAAAAAGTACCCATAACCACTAAAATCTACATATTTAGATTGCAGAATACAAAATAAATTGGAAAACCATTGGTTCTAAGAAAACCAACGACGGAGCATATACCTTGTTCGAGTCGGCGTGAGCTGAAAAACAGCCGAGCTGAGCCGAGTATTCTGCTTCATACCTTCAAGTGTCCTCCCACACTAGCGCCTCAGATCTTAATGGAAAACAATGTCTGGGAAAGCTTAATTACATTTCTAATTACACACCTAAATCTGCCTCGAAAATATAATAATTCCCACTTACTAAAAGTTCAACGAGAAAAAAGGGGAAAAGGAAACTTTTTAAGAGTATAGTAGAAACAAGAAAGCAAGCTCGCATAATAACAAGCCAGCATTAACATGTAAATAAGTACCTACTCACACACCATTTTGTATGTACGTTGAGAATGCGAGTGGGGGACTGGGCACCGGAGAAAAGTATGACAGAAAAAGAGCGCAGATAGAGATGACAATCATTTGTATGTATATATATAAAGTGGTGTGTTTGTGTGTGACTGTGACGGTGCAGAAAAATCTATAGCGAGTAAAATATTGTCTAAACTCTATCGTCGAGTATGCTAAAATCATTAGTGCAGATTTTATTCAATTTTATTTTGTGAAAATACTGTATTATCTATGTCAATTAGATTTTCTCTTGTTTTTGTTACAAAATAATAATACTAAAAGGGATCGACTGTGTTATCATTTTTACAAATACTAAAATTAAATGAAATTGGAAAATTAAATGATATCACATTCTTGAATTGAATCGAATTGATTAACAAGTCGAGACGAGAAATATCTCTTTTCGCAAGAGATACGCCTCGTGTAGTGCTGACGTGACAAGCATAATGTTGTCAAAAATACAATGATTTTAACGTCTTTAAAATTATAGCACACTAGATTTCAAAACTCCAACGAACTAGAAATAGTGCGAAAACTGAGCACAACTTCGAGAATTGTGTGAGATTTTTAGTGCAAAAAAATGCAAAATGAATTGATTTTTTGTGTTTCTGTGTATAACTTCTAAATCTTTATGCTTTTTACCATGTAGGGTTTGTAAAGTTGACGGGGTGGAGCAGCAGCAATGAGTGGATTTAACTATCCACTACTCATCACAAGTTTGAAACTTTTCAAATGGTGATGATAAAATTAAAAGGTTACAATCTTTTATTGGATTGAAAATAATGGGTCTAGCCCATCTATATTTAACCAATATATTTTTTTGACCATGTTAATGGGCAAGTCCAATCACTTTTGGAAAACTTTAAAATAAAATTGGATTGATCCAAAACCAATCTCGTACGGCTCAACAAAGATCTAAAGACCCATAGAGTCCAATATTTTAGGTCAATTTTCAAGATTCAAAACCCAGGCCAAGGTCCAAGCCCACAGTTGCAAACACAATCAACTAGTGCGTGGACTTAATCACATGATGTTCATTATAAAATGTATAGATTTCCTTACATTTTTAATGCTGGGTTTTATACACTTCTCATTTCAAATTGCTACTTACACAATCTATTTCTCACTCACTAAAAATTAGTTTTGAAAAAATAAATATATTACGATTATCTACTAAATACGTAAATAATATTATTCCATTTAATTTTACATGAGTTTAATATTTAGCCATCAAAATTAACCATAACAACATTAATTTTCCAACAATTTCCCTCATGAGTGAAAATTAATGCGTGCATACATGCGGACTATTGTGCTCAGTTATCATGAGACATTATTGCATCAAAACTGGTGGCGTATTAGACTCGATGCCTTGAACTATCCCTCCGTAGTGCATATCAAGACAATTATAATTACACAATAAAACGTAAACACCTTTATATTTTTAAGTTGTATCCATTTTGCTCATGGACATCACTTTGGATTCATAAGTGTTTATATTTTGAAGCGACCCTCTTATATAGGTGACCTCCCATCAAAAGTATACTGATAAACTTCACCTTCGCAGGTTTGAGATTATTAAAAGTACCGAGACTTTAACTTTACCACAATTCGCAGGTAAGTTCACTTTGATTACTTTTCAGGGATGAGACTCGATGATTCAACTAATTTCAAGTGCTCAACTGAATTCTCATAGTTTAGTTTTCCCATTGAACCAAGTTCGTGGGATCTCCATTCATAAAGGTTGGGTTACCACTATGGTCATTCTTTAATTTTGTGGGTTTTAAACACATTCATTCTAGTAAATTTCTCAATTGATCTCGATTAAACCCTTTCATGAGAGGGTTATCAATAATATCCTGTGACTTAACCTAGCCAATGGGTATTACTCCATTCGAGAGAAATTATCTAATGGTGTTATATATTCGACAAATATGTCAAGACTTTCCATTATACATACAACCACGTGCCTTTCTAATAGCTGATTGGCTATCGCATGTATCAACTATCAACACAGGTGGCGCATGCTTATTGTTTTGCATGTAATTATGGTATTTTTATCATGTTTTTAATTAAGTTTTAGTGTTGTTTTTAGTGGTTTCGCTTCGAGTTTTGTTAAGATATTAGGTTGTTTTTCTTGTTTTGTTGTTTTTCATGCTTCTTTTTGGTTTTACACTTAATTTGGCTAAATGGGTTCAATTAATTTGAGGTTTGTTGTAATTCTTGGGTTTTTATGATCAAAATTCCTATTTTCATAGGTAAATGCATTGAGGACCAAAGTTCAAGTTAAGTCGTGCCAAGCCGTGCCAAAATCGGTATCAAGAGCAAGCTCCTCAATGGACAAATATTCTGGAATGCTAGCCAAGGCACGCCACTCCTCGCCAAACCTGCCCCCAAACGCCTTGGCGCACGCTGGCGCTCGCCACATCCAGCGCCAAGCGCATGCCAGCCTTGTCCGCACGCTGGCGCTCGCCACATCCCACGCCAAGGATTCCGCCAAGCACCTCCTCACGCTGGCACTCGCCACACCGCACGCCAAGCCCAGCGCTTGCCGCACGCTCCCGCCCGCGCGCTCGCCAGCCCACGCGCCAATACCTACGCCGCGCCCTCACGCCAAGATCTTCGCCCAGCGCCACGCCTTGCGCTTGCCAAAACGCATGCCAAACCTCACGCCTGCGCCCGCTGGCGCCCGCCATGCTGCACGCCAGCCTCGGTGCCACGCCTTGCCAGCGCCCGGCTATGGTTGCCCAAGCGCACCCAACCTTGAGCCACGTCGAGCCAAATCAAGCCTAGGGTCGAGCCAAGTGGCTAGGAAGGTTAACACGGGTCAACTTTGGTCAAACCCGGGAATTCCAAACCTCTAAGGCTAATTTGGCCCATTTAACCCCAATTAAACCTAGTATAAATAGAACATAACTCTCATTTTGTAAGACATCACTCATTCTCCCAACTCTTGCATGAGTTTGGAATTAATTTCTCTCTCTAGTTCTTAGATTTAATTTGAAGCTTTTCCTTGGGTTTGTAAGCTCAAGAAGAATTCAAGTCATCACTTGGATTTTATTTTGGATTGGAATTTAATTCAAGTTTGTTATTCTTTTCCTTAATTCAAGTAATCTTTCTTGTTTTTCAATTTCATGCTTGTTCTTCAATTTATGCCTTTTGCCTTAGCTCTTAGATTTATTGTTAGATCTTGTGAATTGGCTATGGAATCTAAGGTGAGTGACACACTAAGATCATAGATCGAGTCTCGGACCGTTTTTATTTTGAGTATTTCATATGCTTTATTTCGGTTTTTATTTTCATGCATAGTTTTATTTCGAATCTTAGTCTACTCTTCGTTTCTAGCTATTTCTCGTAAAGTTTTTAACTTTCACGTCAACTATTATTTCTCTTTACATCGGTGCTTTCGTTTTTGCTAATTTACATTATTAAAGTTTTCATGATCATGCATGCATAGTTGTACTTTAAGATTTGATGCTTGTACTTAGTGAAACTTTGCTTTTTGTTACTTGTTTTCATTTTCGCTTGCTATTTCCATTAGGCATACGCACGAGGCATACAAAGTATTTGCATTTACATTTCCTAGTTCATTTATTTTCCATTTATTTTCGTTTTCATTTATATTTCAAGCTAAAAACCCCTTTATTCTTACATTCGAATTGAATTCTGATAATACCAAGCCATGAACCCACTTTTCTTATTTCAACACCACTAAAACTAATTCTTCAAAATGGCGCCGTTACGACTCGTCTTGGTTAAGGATTTTGATTAGCTTGTAGTTTCTTCGAGTTTTTAGCTTTCTTTTGTATTTGACGTTTTTATTGAGTGTATGCAAGGTCATCGAACCCTTGGGAACGATTTGGCTCCTTATATTTCAAACCCCGAGCGATTAAGGCGTTTACGAAGTCCCCTTGCTACTTTTCAAGACATGGCACATAATCTTCCAAACACCGACCCATTTCTCAATCCCAACGAGGAGTCTCCACGGGCCCGTGCCCCTCAAAGCTCTATTGATCCCGAGCCCGTTGTTCATGTTGAGCCATCCTCCCCGATCGAAAAGCCCGGGCCTTCAAATTCCAACCAATCAATCCCTCACGACCAAGCTTTCGGAAATCAACGGAGGGGCTTTACCACTCATGGGCACGCCATGGGCCTACCCCAAGGTAACACACAAATTCCTACTTCTTTTGGCAATGGAGGTTATATTCCCAGCATGGGAGGGCATGGTGCAAACCATGTTGGGAATGGGATGGGTTTTAATGGTTTTGGCAACGTGGGAGGGCATGGTGCAAACCACGTTGCCAACGGTGCTAATGACAATGGTCAACCCAATGTGGGAGGGCATGATGAAAACCATATTGGAGGTTATGGTGCTCCCAATTCCTATCCGAATATGCAAACTCCAAATTTCGGTCCATATGGGGGTTATGGTGCTCCTACTCAATTTTCGAACATACAAAGCCCGATTCCCGGCCCATATGGGGTCCCTCCCGCTTACAACTTCAATCATGCTCCAAATGTGAATTTGAATGCTAATGGTGGTGGTCCGGGTTTTGGAGGTGCCGATACTAATGCTCATGAGGACACTCCCGATCCGTATGCTTTGTTTGGAGGAATGAGTCCTAATGCCCAATATACCCTTCCCGTCCTCGCTATGAAAGAAGTTAGCAAAGCCTTCGTGGGAGCGTCTATTTTGTCTTATTTATCCCTTCCTCCCGAGGTTATGGCTATTGATATCCGTTCGCTTTATTTTGCTCGACTTCCAATTTTTCACGGGTTTGCTAAGGAAAATCCTCTCCAATTCCTCCGGCAATTTATGTGGCAAGTCTCGAGTTTCCATCGTCCGAATACGATGAGTTTAGAGCATCTTTGACTCCGTTGTTTTTCGTATGCTCTCCAAGATAAGGCATTGTCATGGTTTATGGATATTCCTTCTAATTCTATTCACACATGGGATGAGCTATTGGCAATATTCTTGTATCATTACTATTCCGCGGAAAAAATGGCCGAATTGAGGATTAAGATTATTTCATTTAAACAAATGAAAAATGAGTCGTTCCACTCCGCTTGGGCTCGTTTCCAAGATCTTCTCACGAGTTGCCCACATCATCGTATGCCCAAGGAACTTTTAATCCAAAATTTCTATGAGGCGTTGGACCCACAATTCCAATATATGATGGATACGTCGGCCGGAGGTAATATGAAAGAACAACCTCCTCAAGTGGTTCTCAAAATTTTCACCACTCTTGCTGAAAACTCTCAACAAAAATCTTCTCGAGCAACGTACTCCAATGCTAATGAAGTGAGTGAAGCTTCTTCCTCTAGATAGCTTGAGTTGGAAAAGGAAGTAGCGGATATGAAGGCTCAAATGGCTAAGTTGTCGAGCCCAAGTCTGGATCCCCCGTGCGGGTCGTGTGGAATGATTGGTCATGATACCACTTCTTGTCCGTCGAATCCCTCTTTCTATATGCCGATGCCTCAATCGGAGGAGGTATGTGGGGTTCAAGGGTATCAAGCGGGACCCTGTGTTGCTAAGACACCTTTTGCTCATCCGCCGAATTACAATCCTCCTTATCACCCAAGCAACCGCATGCATCCAAATTTTAGTTATGTCAATCCAAATGTGGGTGTTAATCCTCACGTCGGTCCGTCTCGTCTACCAATCCCGGTGAATGCTCCTACTCCACCTTCCGATCCGACTCTCTTGGCCATCATGCAACAATTTCAATCTTTGTCCGTTATGGTGGCTTCGTTTGACGCTCGGTTTGATGATAGGTTCAACGCTCTTGAGGCCACGACGAATGGGTTGAACACTAAAGTGGGGCAATTGGCAAGTGATGTGAATATGTGTTTTGCATGAGATTTTGGTGTTTTTCCCGTGTTATTGGTTAGGGTTTATTGTCTTTTTTAGTGGTTTTGAGTCGAGTTTCGTTAGGGTTCTAGGTAGTTTTCTTGTTTTTTATGTTTTGAGCATTATTTATCCGATGTTGGTGATGTTTGTACGATTCTTGGGTTTTTGAGCTCAAAATTCTTATGTTGTAGGTGGATCAAGGAATTGGATATGCTTCAAGACGTTTCGGCATACGCCTAGGTTCGAGTCGAGCCATTGAGGCCCAAAATCCGTGCTGAAACGAGAAAACCGAGCCAAAACCAGCCCGGATTGACTGAAAAGCTCCCAATTGACTGCCCGATCGACTGGTGGTCGATCGATTGGCTACGGATCGACTAAAAGCTCGAAAATCGACTGCTCGGCAGTAGTCAAACCATTAGGAAGCAGGGCAGTCGATCGACTGCGTCGTAGTTACTCTCGGGATTTTTGGTGTTTTGACGTTTTGGCCCCTACAAGCAACTATATAAGCCCACATCTTTCACCAACAAAGGCATCCACTCTCCTCCCCACTCTTACATGTGTTTGGGATGAATTCACTTTCTAGTTTTTAGATTTACTTTCTCTCTCTTAGGTTTTTATATTTAAATCTCAAGCTTTGCCTTGGGTTTGTAAGCCTAAGAAGAATTCAAGTACCTCCTTAGATTTTATTTTGACTTGTAATTTCATTCAAGTATTTGGATTCTCTTTTCAATTCAAGTAAGTTTTCCTTTATCTTCTTCCTTGTTCTTCAATTTCATGCATGTTCTTCAATTTATGCCTTTTGCCTTAGCTCTTAGATCTCTTGTTAGATCTTGTGATTTGTCCATGGAATATAGATGAATGACACATCTAGATCATAGATAGAGTCTCGGATCATTTTTATTTTAAGTATTTCTTATGCTTTATTTTGGATTTTATTTTCATGCATAGTTCTAAGTTGAATCCTAGATCTACTATTTGTTTCTTGTTATTTCTCGTAAAGTTTTAAACTCTCACGTCAACTTTTGTTGCTCTTTCTTTAGGTGCTTTCGATTTTTACTAATTTGCATTTTTAGAGTTTTTATGATCATGCATGCATGGTTGTACTCTAGGTTGTTCTAGTTCTACTTGATGAAACATTGCCTTTACTTGTTTGTTATGCTTATTTCTTGCACTTTCAATTTGGGCATACGACCGAGGCATCCTACCAACTTGCATTTTACATTTCCTAGTTAGTTTTCATCATAGTTTTCCATTTATTTTTGTTTTCATTTATGTTTTAAGCTAAAAACATATTGATCCATAACATCATATTGAATTCCGATAACACCGAGCCAATGAACCTTTTATACCACTAAAATTTACAAAACAAAATGAGTTAATCAAGCCAATGGTGGCTTCGTTTGATGCTAGATTCAACGCTCTTGAGGCCACGATGAATGAGTTAACCAGGACAATCGGGCAATTGGAGGATGATGTGACCATGCTAATTCAAGCTAATGAGGATGAAATATTGCCATGCCAACCTTCGATCACTCATGCGGTGACGGTCTATGGAAGTGGTGGGGTGGTTGACTCTATGGTTGTCCCACCGTCTGAAGGGGCCTTGAAATCCCCTATTCCTTCTCCACCAAGCATATCTTATGAGGATTCCTTACTCATGGACATGATTCGAGAGTTGGTCGAACAAGCTTATATGAAGGAAAAGAGCCTTGAGGAGGAGGTTGGCCGGGAAGTCAATATTGAAGATTGTTGTGAGGATGATGAGCCCCTTGTTCGTAACGACGAGTCTCTTTTGTTTCAATGTGCCAATGACTTGAGTGAAGGAGATTGTGATTGTGTCATTGAGGGCACCGATAAATCTTTGGCGGGGGAGGTGGAGATTTTTGATGAGAAGATTGGGAAGCTTGAAGAGTACCTTGAAGGTATCAGTGATTTGTTCGAATTAGCCTCCAACGAGGTCGAGAGGAGGCACAAGCCCGAGCTTAAGCCTCCCCCATCTCACCTCAGTCATGTCTATCCAAATGAAATCCAATGGGATCCAGAGAGACCATGTCTTCATCCATAGGATCCCTATTTGGAGGAAGAGGAGAGCAAGCCGATTATCATCTTTTCCAATCCGAATCGAGGAGAAAAAGAGATGACGGTTGAAGTGCTTAAAATTCTTAAGGGTGCGATTGGTAAGAGACACGGAGTGATTAAGGGAACTAGCCCTTGGAATTACTTGCATAAACTCGTCTTGGAGGATGATGCCAAACCACCTTGAGAATTTGAAAGTCATTTGAATCCAATTTTTAAGGAGATAGTGGAAGACGAGAAAATGATCGAGGACGAAAAGGGAAAGTTGATGGCCACGAGGGCTAAAATGGGTTGGAGGATGTTGATCAATTTTAAGAAGTTGAATGCGGCTACTAAGAAAGATCGTTTCCCTCCCACATTTATCGACCACATGTTGGAAAAGTTAGCCGGCCATTACTCCTTTTGCTTTTTGAATGAGTCGTCAGGTCACTTCAAAACCACAATTCCACCCAAAGATCTACCCGAAGCGACCTCTACTTGCCCGATGGGAACACTAGCCGACCATTATTCCTTTTGATTCCTAGATGAGTTATCGACCCACTACAAAACTACCATTCCACCTGAACATCGAGCCGAGATGACCTTTGGAACGCTTGCTTTTCAACGACTTTTATTTGCGCTTTGCAATGCCCCAGGAACGTTCCAAAGAGTGGACCCTCTCGACAAGGAGGAGATTGTGTTGGTGGATCCTCCCGTTATCTTTTCACCTTGAAAGAAAGGGAGTTCATCAAGCTAGTGACGTACAACAAGCGCACCTTGGGAGGCAACCCATGTGCTTTTCATTTATTTCATTTATTTTTACATTTCTTTCTTTCTTTCTTTCTTTCTTTATTATTATAAAAATCCAAAAACATTTGAAAAATTAAAAAAATTATTGTTTCGTCTTTTGGTTCTTTTTATTCCTTAGTTTTGTTTTGTTTCAATTTATGTATATATTTTCTTGTGTTTTGATGTTTGTGTGATTTTCTTTTCTAGTGTGTTGATTTCTGACTCCAACCTTGGCCGAACTGATAAGATTGATAGCGTTCATGGAGCCGGGAGAATCTAGCCTTGCTCGGTTTTTGCTTGGATTTCTTAGATGCTTAAGTGGACCCCACCGAGCTCGACCTAAACTAGCGCGGTTTAGGAAGCTTCTATTTCACCCTCCTTTTACTTGTATTTTTATAAAAATGCAATGAGGGCATTGCATGGTTTAAGTGTGGGGTGGATAGGTGGTTAAGGTTCGAGTGTTACAAGCATGATTTGTCTTTCTTAACTCGAGCCTTGGCGAAGTGACGCTTACTATTTGCGTATTTATATGGTTGAGTCGTTTTTGTGTCTTTTGTGTCTTTATTACATTGTCGAGCAACCACCACATGATTAGAAGTTTGAATAGTTTACTTGTCGTGTTTTTGCATGTTTATGCCCTCTTGTGTAAGGAGTTGAATTTTTGTGCTTCGTCCAAAACCCGCCTATATATATATAATCAACATTTGCTCGTGAAAAGATTGTAAAGATCTTAAAGCTCTTTTGATTGTGTTTTCCAAAACCTGGTGCAAACTAGTGAGTAGCCTTGTGTGAATTATCGGTCTTGCTTGCAGTTTTATGGAAATTGCATTGAGGTGGCTTGAATTTGCTCGTACATGATTGAATTTAGAAATGACCTCGAGGCACATATATCACCCTTATTCCGGCCATGTCCAAATATATAAGCTACTTAAAAATCCCAAATGAGCCCTCTTGAGCCTATGCCCCGTTTCTTGTTAGCCGAGCTTGATTTAGCTCTTATATCTTCATAAAATGTGAGGTGAGAGTGTATGTTGTTAGTTGACTTGAAATGTGAGGGAAATCAATTGTGGGTTTTGGGTTTTGAGTTTCTTATACACAAAAAAAAGAAAAAAAAGAGAATAAACTCCAACACAAATCACGAAAAGTGATAAAGCGTGCGTTCAAGTGAAAAGCCTAATTTAAAGGCTAAGTTTAGTAAAAGAAGCAAATTCAAAAAGATTCTAAGTATTGTGAAATAAATGTCGGAAAAGTATGTGAATGTACAAAAGGGTTTCGAATGAAAGTTTGGTAATTTGGGATGGGTGAAGCGATCATAAGCTTCGGGTTCTAGAAATTAGGGTTGTGTGTGTGTTATTGATCATGTTTGATCGTGTGTTAGCCACTATATCCAAATATCCAATACCTTACCAAAGAGACAACATTACAACCCGAAATAAAGACCTCTTTCGATTCTTGTTTGGTCATGTACAATGGGCAATTTTGAGTTTCCGATTTGCGAAATCTTGACGAGGTGCATGCATTATCCGACTTGAGTGTATACTTGATGAAACATTGCCTTTACTTGTTTGTTTTGCTTATTTCTTGCACTTTCAATTTGGGCATACGACCGAGGCATCCTACCAACTTGTATTTTACATTTCCTAGTTAGTTTTCATCATAGTTTCCCATTTAATTTTGTTTTCATTTATGTTTCAAGCTAAAAACACATTGATCCATAACATTAAATCGAATTCCGATAATACCGAGCCAATGAACCTTTTATACCACTAAGATTTACAAAACAATATGCTAAAACAAGCTCATGAGAAAGGCAAATTTTCAAGCCAACCTTCGCAAGCCCATGCGATCACGGTCCTTGGAAGTGATGGGGTGGTTGATAATACGGATGTCCCACCGTCCGAGGAGGAGGTGGTTGCTATCCCGAGTGTTTTTACTCTTCCCGATTCTACACTCGTGGGTCCCACTTTAGTAAGGGAACTTCCTGATAGCCTACACAAGTCTTCAAATCCCTATAAGGCACCAATTTCTAAGGCCCCCATGCCCTATCCATCCCGACTGCAAAGTGCTACGAAGGTCGACCAATTTCAAAAGCTCCATAGTTTATTGTCCGACGTATTAGACGCCATCTGTAATTTACCCGCTTACTCTAAGTTCTTTAAGGAGATTTCTCCTAAAAAGCTTGAGAGAACTATGAATGAGATAGTTTATCCATCTAAGGAGGCAAGTGTGGTTAGTGACCCCTCTCTCTCGGCTCTTAAGAGGGCGGATCCCGGCTCATTTTGTATTGAAATCAAACTCGGAAATGGAAAAATCATTAATGACATGATTGATTCCGGGGCGGGTGTTAATTTGATGTCGTCCTCGATATACGAATAATTGAACCTTCCTCCTTTACAAGAGACGCACATTTGCTTATAATTGGCTGATCGGTCAATTAGACACCCAAAGGGAGTAGTCAAGGATGTTCTTGTTCAGGTCGGGGGGATTGTGGTTCCGGTAGATTTTGTGGTGTTGGATGTGGGCATGGTGAAGAATGATGGAGCTGACAACACTATCTTTCTAGGCCGCCCGTTCATGGCTACAACTTAATGTTTGATAGACGTTGGGAAGAAAAATCTCACGTTGTCCATAGCGGGTGACACGGTCACGTTTTCTATGGCTAACTTGTCATCGATTCCATAAAGCGCCTTGTATGCGGATTGCTTACATATTGACGCGATTCACGAGTTGGGTAACCAAGTTTGTATGGAGGAGTGATTCAAGATTTTGTGCACCTACTTTATAAAAATTCGTCAAATTTTTAAAAGCTCGCCCGCAAGAGAACGAGATTGCGTGTAGGTTGATAAGTTGACTCAAGTCGTCTCTCAAGGAAAACTAGATTCGACAGTGTTTCTTGTGTTTGTCGTTCACGAATAAGAAATAAAAATAAAAACCTAATCTAAACACATAAAATCAAGAATTTAATTTAAACGAAGAACAATAAAATCAAAGGGTTTTGAAAAGTTTAGGAAAACAAGGGTTCTAGAGCTTTGACTCGTCTCCACCATCTTTTGGGAAAATCCAATTGATGGTTCACAACGAATCTAGGCTCTAGACCCATTAGATCTAGCCAACAAATCTCATCAATATCATCATCATAAACCCAACACAATCATCAATCCAATCAAGTTCCATACAATTCTTCATAAATGGGGGGTTTGTTTGTTGGAGTTTTGATTATTCTAATTCAAGCAAGAAATTAAAAGCATCATAATTAATTAAACTAAATTAAACGAAAGGAATTAAAGACTTACTTAATTGAAGAAAATAGCAGCGTTCCTCGACGAAATCTTGAATCTAAATTATCTAAGAAATAGTCTTTTCTAATCTAAAATCTAAGAATTTAAAACTAAGAAATTCTAAGAGTAACTAAAGAAATCAAAGGGCACATGTTGGGGTTGTCAGCCCCCAAAAGACCTTGGAACCCTAGGAATATGATAATGTATGTAAAATCCCGAAATACATAGGGTATTTATAGTTGTGGGAAGTCTTAGACAGCAAGAAACCCTAAAAACGCGATTCTGGGCCGTTGGCGTAGGCGGGTGCGTCGGTCGATGCTAACATCTCTCAGAATCGATGCTAGACAGGGCGCGCGGGTCGGCTTAGAAGGTGTGAAGCACAGCGGTCGGTAGCGTCGATGGGCAGGCTGGTGCACGTCGGTCGACACTCAATGGGTCGACGCTCACAGAGAGCTATGTCAGCCAGGTGCGTCGATTAGTGCCAGAAAGCGTCGGTCGACGCGGGCGACTCTTAGCAGCCAGCATCGGCATGTAGGCATGGCTCGGCAGGTAGTGTCGGCAGCGCTACTATAATGGTTCTAGATGGAAAACCATTATAGATAATAAGTAGCTTCAATTCTTCAAATCGCGGCCCATTTTCGATGAAACTCCACTCGTACTCCCATCCTTGAATACGTTTAAACTTAAATACTTCAAAATACTTAAAATAAACATAAAATTAATTAATTATAATTAAATTACGGTAAAACAAGTTGGAGATTAGAAAATACAAAAATATGCTCAATCTATCATACTTTTACCAAAATCAACAAGAAAAACGAACTAAAATATTAATAAAAATCAAGACAAGTCCGTGCTAATCAACTACCCCACACTTTATTGGTTTGTTCGTCCTCGAACAAACGATAGTTTCAAAGTATAACAAGAATGAAAATAAACTCAAGCAAGGAGTCGTGTCGTGCTACATACATAATTTTGAAAATATAGATAAGTGTAACGCAACCTCAATCGCTCGACCCTTATTACATTGTCGCTCCAAAATCAAATTCATGCATCCTCACAAAGGGTAATATATATGGGTGTCGCTCAAAGCACTCAAGCATTTCTGCATGGGACGTGAATACGCTCAAATCATACAAATACAAGTACAATAAATAAGAACCAAAAATCAATCTCTTCTCAATCGCAAATTAAGTGCGTTATCAACAAAGAATCGGAAAAGGTCTTTTCAGGTTGTAATGTAAGGCTCTTTGGACGAGTATGAAATATATAAGTCATGTGGCTAATTAACTCACTCAACCTATTCTAATCAAGAAGCAAAGTGCTTCACCTCATTCAAAAGAAAAACCTCATTAAACACTCATAACGTAGCCTTTAAACTTAGGCTATTTCTCAACTCGTAACTCTAAACCGACTTGTAACTCAAACCACTTAAATACAATTGAAGCTTATAATGTGCTTCTTCTTCAACACAACTCTTTTGCCCTTCAACATTAGGCTTCATAATAAAATAAACACTAAAACATAAGCCTTTATTAACACATAGGAAATGACTAACACAAATTCAACTAGACTCACCATCCTTCTTTTCTTCTTTTTTCCCTTTTTTTTATATTTCCCCCTCATTATAATTTTTTTATTGGTTTTTTTTTCTCTTTTTTTTTCTTCGGATTGTGGTCCTTAATTACAAAAATACATAAATCTCTAATAAAATCTCCAAAACTCTAATAACAATTAAAAAAATAACTAACTCCTACCCCACGCTTTTAATGGGTTTATAGGGGTCGACTCAATCACTCAGGGCTATAGGCATGGACAATTTGGCTATGATTGGCTCATTTAGAATTTATAGTGGCTAAAATATATAGATATGGCCGGAATAAAGGTTTTTTCTGTGCCTTAACCTCATTTTCAAAGTCAACTACACATAGCGGTTTTAAAGAGATATCAAGACTGAAACTTATTTAAGTACGTGCAATGATGATAATCACTCAGGCTACTCACATGCTTTTTGCATGAAAATTTTTGAATTGACGTTGCTTTAAGGTTTTGCAAAATCAATTGTGTCCAAGTACCATTTTACAATATATAACTATAATTTTGAAAAATTTATTGCACTTATGCATGCTCAAAAGACAAGAACATCAAATCATACTTAGTTAACTTCGACAGGCACGCCATTCAAACACAATTCAGCGCAGGAATAGCAATCAATCAAGTATTTTTTTTTTTTTTAAATTGCACAAATTTCATCACAAATCATACTCAACCATCCCCCCCATAAAAATGTGGCAAACTTTCGATTGCCATAAATATAAAAGAAAAATAAATCAAATGAGGAAAGGAGTAAGGGAACATCCCTGATGATTAGTCGAGCTACTTCAAAAAGTGTTTGTGCAATCTTCCTTCGTCGTGAACCTCGTGATCGAAAATGTCTTGAACAAAATTCTAAAACTCGCGGAAGCAGTCATCATAGGCGGAATCACTGTCGGGTCGAAGAAAATCCACTCAAACTCACATCGACAGAGCGTCAGTCGATGCGGGTGGTGCCGGGCGTCGATGCCGCGTCGGTGCTGGTATCGATCGACGCGATCCGTGCGTCGTCAACCATTTTGATTTCTTCGTTCTAATGATTAATCCTTACTCGATGACACTTCTTCCTATTTCAGAAACATAACACAAACGTAAAATAGAAAAAGAAAAATAAACTAAAATAAATACAAAGCATAGAAAATAAAATAGCTTGGGTTGCCTCCCAAGAAGTGCTTGTTTAACGTCGAAAGCTTGAAGCTCTCTATGAATGATGCTATCATGGATCCGGAAACAAGTGACGATCGTGCCATGCCTTAGTGTTCTCTAAGAGTAATCATGGGTGATTTAAACCACCAAGGCGAGCACGCACAACAAGTTGTAAAAACAGAACTCCAATTCGCTTCGGAGGTCGAAAAAGCGAATAATTGATCACCATGAACATATCAAAAATCAATTCTGGCACGTGGTGATCCATAACATTTGGATATATGAGGAAATCCGTCGAACATAAGAAATTACCATCCTCCAAACCACGCTACTTGAATTTGTAAAAATCCACCTCAACGTTTTAAAAAATATTCAGAACTAAATTAGGACATAGGGGATTTGAAATCTTCTCAATTATCTCGTCCACTATCTCAGTATCCATCGAACCTTTGGGTGGCTCAATATTAGACTCGACCTTCGCATCCTTCTCAATTAACTCATCCACCACCTCAAAATTAAAATCCATTAACGGCTCGGATGACATAACAAGAGGCTTAACAAATTCTTTCTCTAACACCTCATCAGAATTGACATCATCCACAACAATGTCGTTCAGATTTATCCCTAAAATTGCCGCTGCCCGGTTTAAAAATTTGTCATTGTCCTCGACATCTAAATCATCCAGCATAAGAGGAGTAAATTTATCTTCGAAAATCGGCTCATCCTCTACATAATCCCCAATTAACTCAAATAAAATCGAATTTGCAGCATCCACTGGGATCTCCAACGGCATGACGTGAGACTCTACAGTCATATCCCCTAAAGTTAGCACCACGTCTTCTTCTTCCATGCAAAACTCTGGCAAATTTAATACTTCATCAACCTCCGGTCTCTCCAATGGCAACTCTACTATATCATTATCCAACACGACATCGTCAAGTACAAGAGGAACGATCACGACTAAATTCTCCAAAACTTCCTCTTTATGCACATCCTCTAAACAAATAGGCGAGCTCAAAATTTCTTCCTCTAATAGAGGTTCCACAACATCAAGAATTGGAAGCGCTAGTTGACTTTGAAGTGTATTTCTCTCTTCTTCCCTTCTTGCTATAGAAACATCCACTTGACGACTTACATCATTTACATACCTTTCAAGTTCAGAAAGGCTATACATTTATACCCCATCCCCCTCGTTCGACGATTTATCAAAAGAAGTTATTATTTGTTCCATACGTTCCATGAATTGTGCAAGGTCTTCTTCCTTCATAGTGGATTGATCAATGTTGCCTTGTTGACAAATGGTCTCTAAAGGGTCATCTACTTGTTCGTCTTGAAAATTCATGATCTCAGCCTCTTGATCCTCTTTCCGCGCCAAAAATTGATCTTCTTGCTCGTATTCTTCACAGCTAGGATAGTATGAAGCTTAGTTGTAAGAAGCACAAGACTCGTCATCATAAATGTGTAGGGCATATGGAACGTCGTCTTGGCTTGAGTAGTATTGTTGCCATCTAGGAGTGTAAAACTTCATCATGAATTCTTCGTACACGTCCTCCCAATTTGGCAAGGAATCGGGCTCCAAATGTACCAACCATTGTCGTGCTCTTCCATTTAGTTGCCGCATAAAGTGTCGCCTCCTAATTTGCTTTCTTGTAAGGCCAAGAAGAGGAAAGGTCTTGGTAATGTATTCGTATCCTTGGATGAACTCCACCGGATCCTAGCTCGGATGCCCACTAAATTCCGGCTGTTGCTCGTAGTAATAATTACCTATTTCGTACTCCCTCATCTTAGTGCTAATTGGAATGGCCGGTCTTTGACGGTGGTACTCTTTATCATATGAGGGGTACTCTTGATATTAAGACATTTATTATTATTATTATTATTATTATTATTATTATTATTATTATTATTATTATTATTATTATTATTATTTATTCATTTCTTATTTATATCGGACATTGAATTGAGGCTTCAAGAGATGTACTTTGCATACATAACACTCAACGCACAAGATTGAATGTACCAGATAAACATAATAAAACCAACGAAAAGAAAAACCATAATAAAATTAAGATATATATAAATAAGGATCATGAAGGGCAAACACAAAATTCATAACCTACTTAGCTTTCCCCGGCAACGGCGCCAAAATTTTGATTCAAGCTTTTGTGCACCTACTTTATAAAGATTTGTCAAATTTTTAAAAGCTCGCCCGCAAGAGAACGGGATCGCGTGTAGGTTGATAAGTTGACTCAAGTCGTCTCTTAAGGAAAACTAAATTCGGAAGTGTTTCTTGTGTTTGTCGTTCACGAATAAGAAATAAAAATAAAAACCTAATCTAAATACATAAAATCAAGAATTTAATTTAAACGAAGAACAATAAAATCAAAGGTTTTTGAAAAGTTTAGGAAAACAAGGGTTCTAGAGCTTTGACTCGTCTCCACCATCTTTTGGGAAAATCCAATTGATGGTTCACAACGAATCTAGGCTCTAGACCCATTAGATCTAGCCAACAAATCTCATCAATATCATCATCATAAACCCAACACAATCATCAATCCAGTCAAGTTCCATACAATTCTTCATACATGGGGGGTTTGTTTGTTGGAGTTTTGATTATTCTAACTCAAGAAAGAAATTAAAAGCATCATAATTAAGTAAACTAAATTAAACGAAAGGAATTATAGACTTACTTATTAATTGAAGGAAATAGCAGCGTTCCACGATGAAATCTTGAATATAAATTATCTAAGAAATAATCTATTATAATCTAAAATCTAAGAATTTAAAACTAAGAAATTTGATGAGTAACTAAAGAAAGAGAAGGGCACATTTTGGAATTGTCAGCCCCCAAAAGGCCTTGGAACCCTAGGAATATGATAATGTATGTAAAAATCCAAAATACATGGGGTATTTATAGTTGTGGGAAGTCTTGGGCAGCAAGAAACCCTAAAAACGCATTTCTGGGCAATTGGCGTCGACGGGTGCGTCAGTCGACGCTAACATCTCTCGGCATTGATGCTAGGCAGGGCGCGCGGGTCGGCTAGGAAGGTGTGGCGCGCAGCGGTCGGCAGCGTCGATGGGCAGGCTGGTGCGCGTCGTCAACGCTCAATGGGTCGACGCTCACAGAGATCTGCGTCGGCCTAGTGCGTCGATTATTGCAAGAAAGCATCGGTCGACGCGGGTGACTCTGGCAGCCAGTGTCGGCAGTGTAGGCATGGCTCGGCAGGCAGTGTCGGCAGCGCTACTATAACGGTTCTAGTTAGAAAACCGTTATAGATAATCGGCAGCTTCAAATTCTTCAAATCGCGGCCCGTTTTCGCTGAAACTCCACTCGTACGCCCATCCTTGACTACGTCCAAACTTAAATACTTCAAAATACCTAAAATAAACATAAAATTAATTAATGATAATTAAATTATGGTAAAACAATTTGGAGATTAAAAAATACAAAAATATGCTCAATCTATCCAACTTTTACTAAAATCAACAAGAAAAACGAACTACAATACTAATAAAAATCAAGACAAATCCATGCTAATCAATGAGTGGAGCAACGAGGAGGAGTTTGATCCGGGAGCTTGTGTTATGGGTTTTTTATGAGGGTAATGAGACCCTTGTTCCTAACAACGAGTCAATTGTGCTTCAATGTGCCAACAATTTATGTGAAAAAGATGGTATATGTGTCGTTGAGGGCAGCGATGAATTTTTAGAGGGGGAGGTGGAGATTGTTGATGATGGGTTGGAAATGAAACCCATTGAAAAATTCGAAGATAATCTTGAGAAGAGTGAATCAGTTATTTTCTTTACCAATGTGAATCGAGATGAAGAGGAGGTCGGGCATGATAGGATGTTGCGAGTGGAGGAGTTAGACGAGTTTCGGAACATTCAATGTGAAAATGCTCACTTCTTCAAGGAAAGAGAGAAATGAATCCATGACAAGAGGTTGAGCCCAAAATATCTTGAGGTTGGTAGGCCCGTCTTGCTTTACAATGCCGGTTTGACCTTATATCCTGGCAAGTCAAAACCTAAGTGGATGGAGCCGTATACGATTGAAGATGTCAATCCGAATTGGGGCGGTGACCTTAATCGATCCTAAAACACAAGAACGAGTTCAAGACGACGGCCATTAGGTCAAACCTTATCGTCACGCCTTTTTCTATTCACCATAATCACGAAGAGAGTTCATCAAGCTAGTGACGTAAAAGAAGCGCTTCTTGGGAGGCAACCAAAGTTCTTTTCGTTATTTTTTTTATTTTTACATTTCTTTTTTTCTCACTTTCTTATTATATAAAAATCCAAAACCATTCAATTATATAAAAATCCAAAAACATTCGAAAAATTGAAAAATTGAAAATCTTGTTGTCTTGTGGTTCTTTTCAACCCTTGGTTTTTTTTTTTTGATTCTTGTGCATATTTTCTTGTGTGTTCTGATGTGATTCTCTTTTATAGTGTGTTGATTTTTGACTTCAACCTTGGCCAAATTGAAAATTTAATAGCGTTCATGGAGCCGGAAGAAACAATCCATGCTCGATTTTTGCTTGGATGATTAAGTGGACCCCACCGAACTCGACCCAAACTCGCTCGGTGAAGGAAGCTTCTATCTCACCCTCCTTTTACTTGAATTTTCATTAAAATGCAATTAGGGTATTGCATGGTTAAGTGTGGGGTGGGTAGGAGGTGAGGGTCCGGGTTTTACAAAGCATGATTTGTCTTTCTTAACTCGAGTCTTGGCGAAGTGACGCTTACTAATTGCTCATTTATATGGTTGAGTCGTTTTTGTGTCTTGTGTGAGTTTATTACTTTGTTGAGCAATCACCATATGCTTGGAAGTTTGAATAGTTTACATGTCGGGTTTTTGCATGTTTATGCCCTCTTGTGTAAGGATTTGGATTTTTGTGCTTCATCCAAAACCCGCTTATATATATATATATATATATATATATATATATATATATATATATATATATATATATATATATATAAACATTTACTCGTGAAAAGATTGCAAAACTCTAAAACCTCTTTTGATTTTGTCTCCAAAACCCGGTGCAAACTAGTGAGTAGCATTGTGAGATTATCAGTTTTGCTTGCATTTTATGGAAATTGCAGTGAGGTGGCTTGGTTTTGCTCGTACATGATTGAACTTGGAAATGACCTCGAGGCACATATATCACCCTTATTCCGGCCATATCCAAATATGTAAGCTACTTAAATATTCCAAATGAGCCCCTTGAGCCTATGCCCCGTTTTTCTTGTTAGCCAAGCTCGATTTTAGCTCTTATATCTTCATAATTTGTGAGGAGAGAGAGAGAGAGAGAGTATGTTATTAGTTGACAGAAATGTGTGAGAAATCAATCGTGGGTTATGGGTTTTGAGTTTCTTACAAAAATAAAAAAGAAAAAAAAGAAAAAAAAAGAGAGAATAAAACTCCAAACAAATCACGAAAAGTGGTAAAGCGTGCGTTCAAGTGAAAAGCGTAATGTTTAAAATGTCTAAGTTTAGCAAAAAGAAGCGAATTCAAAAAGCTTCTAAGTGTTGTGAAATAAAGTTAGAAAAGTGTGTGAGTTTACGAAAGGGTTTCGAATGAAAGTCTGATAATTTGGGAAGGCTGAAGCGATTTTAAGCTTCGAGTTCTAGAAGTTAGGGTTTCGTGTGTTGTTAATCACGTTTGATCATGTGTTAGCCACTATATCTATATATTCCATACCTTACCCAAGAGCCAACATTACAACCCAAAATAAAGACCTCTTTCGATTCTTGTTTGGTCATGTACAATAGGTGATTTTGAGTTTCCGATTTGTAAAATCTTGACAAGGTGCATGTATTGTCTGACTTGAGTGTATACACGTCCCATATAACAAACACTTGAGCGAATTGAGTGAACACCCTCAAAATTCCATTTGAGAGGAAGTCATCGATTTAGTTTTCATTTGAGAAAGAGTAATACGATCAATGCTTGACCATAACTAGTTTATGTTGATACTTTCATCATATTAATTAGGATAAGCACAAGGATTTTTCTTTTTGCATAATGTTCATTGCATGTACATTCTCAATTCTTTTCGTTGTTCGAGGACGAACAAACCGATAAGTGTGGGGTAGTTGTTTTGCATGTAATTGTGGTGTTTTAATCGAGTTTTAATTAGGTTTTAGTGTTGTTTTTAGTGGTTTCGATTCGAGTCTTGTTAAGATATTAGGTTGTTTTTCATGCTTCTTTTTGGTTTTATACTTAATTTGGTTAAATGGGTCCAATTAATTTGAGGTTTGGTGTAATTCTTGGGTTTTTATGATCAAAATTCCTATTTTCATAGGTAAAGGCATTGAGGACCAAAGTTCAAGCCAAGCCATGCTAATTTCTGTGTCAAGAGCAAGCTCCTCAATGGCAAATATTCTGGAATGCTAGCCAAGACACGCCACTCCTCGCCATGTTTGACGCCAAGCCTTGGCGCACGCCCAAGTCCTCACCAAACCTGTCGCCAAACGCGTTGGCGCACGCTGGCGCTCTCCACATCCAGCGCCAAGCGCATGCTAGCCCTGTCCGCACGCTGGCGCTCGCCACATCCCACACCAAGGCTGCCGCCAAGCACCTCCTTGTGCTGGTGCTCGCCATATCGCACACCATGCCCAGCACCTGCCGCACGCTCCCGCCCATGCGCGAATACCCACGCCACGCCCTCACGCCAATATCTTTGCCCAGCACCATGCCTTGTGCCTGCTGGCGCTTGCCAAAACGCACGCTAAACCTCATGCCTGCGCACTGTTTTGCATGTAATTGTTGTGTTTTTCTTTGTGTTTTTAGATAGGTTTTTTATATTGACTTTAATAGTTTTGAGTCGTTTTTGGTTAGATTTTTAGGCCGTTTTTCTTGTTTTATTATTTTTCGTGTTTCTTGCTAATTTTATATTTTAATGGGTTAATTGGTTCAATTAGTTCAAGGATTGGTGAAATTCTTGGGTTTTTATGTTTAAAATTCCTAATTTTAAAGGTGGAGAAATTGAGGGCCAAAATACAAGCCAAGCCGCACCAAGACATGACAAGATGAGCCAAAAAACTAGCTCCAAAATGCCAAAACATTCTGGAATGGTCGCCAAGACATGCCTGGATGAGCCGGGACTCGCCAAATAAACCTTGACACAAGTTGGCCCGAGCCAAGGCGCGCCCGCGCGCAGCTGCCGAGTCCCGCCCGTAGCCAGCGCGCGCCAACCGACGCCAGCGCGCACGTGCTCGCCTAGCCCTGTCGAGACCTGCGGCCACACCCGGCCATGCGCACCCAGGCTCGGCCATTACCAAGCCACCTTTAGCCAAATCGAGCCAAATCAAGCCCAGGGTCGAGCCAAGTGGCTAGGAAGGTCAACACGGGTCAATCTTGGTCAAACCCGGGAATTTCAAGCCTTTTTTTGGCTAATTTGGTCCATTTAAACCCAATTAAACCTATTATAAATAGAACCTCACTCTCATTTGTAAAGAGACAACTCCTCTCCCAACCCAATCTAGGGTTCGGGATCAAATTTCTCATAAGCTCTTGGATAATCTTCTCTCTTCGGTTTTAGATTTAATTTCAAGCTTTGATGTAATTTCTTTTCTAGATTTAGATTTACTTTCATGCTTGGCCTTGGGTTTGTAAGCCTAAGAAGAATCTAGATACTCCTTTGGATTGTTACTTTTGATGCAATTACATTCAAGCTTTGCTTTATTTCTTAATTCAAGTAAGTTTCCTTTCAGTTTCATGTTTTATGCTTTATTTCCATGCTTGTTCTTCATTTCCATGCTTTGTTCTTCATTTTATGCTTTTTGTCTTAGCACCTTGAATTCATGTTAGATCTTAAGAATTGGATATGGAATCTAGATGAGTGACACATCTAGATCATATATCGAGTCTTAGATCTTCTTGATTTCAAGTCTTTCATATGCTTTATTTGCAATTTTATTTTCATGCATAGTTTTAGGTTAAATCTTAGATCTACACTTTGATGCTTGTTATTTTCCTTAAAGCTTTAAACTTTCATGTCAACTTTTCTTGATCTTTACATCCATGCTTTCAATTTTTACTTATTTGCATTATTTAGGATTTTATGCATAGTTGTACCTTGTGCATGCATTCTTGTACTTGGTGAAACATTGCATTTTCTTGCTTGTTTTCATTATTGCTTTGCATTTTCTATTTGAGGCATACGACGAGGCATCCTACCCACATGCAATTTCAATTTCTAGATTAGTTTAGTTAGTTTAATTGCTTAGTTTCCATTTTCTTTATTTTTCCAAGCTTGAAACACATTGAAACCTTCAATCGAATCGATTTCCAATAATACCAAGCCATGAACCCGTTGATATACTTTCAACACCACTAAAACTCTTCTAACACGCACGCTGGCGCCCACCAGCCTCGGCGCCACGCCTTGCCAGCGCCTGAGCGCGCCCAACCTCGAGCCACCTCGAGCCAAATCAAGCCTAAGGTTGAGCCAAGTGGCTAGGAAGGTCAACACGGGTCAATTTTGGTTAAAAACGGGAATTTCAAGATTTTAAGGCTAATTTGAACCATTTAACCCCAATTAAACCTAGTATAAATAGAACACAACTCTCATTTTGTAAGACATCACTCATTCTCCCAACTCTTGCATGAGTTTGGAATTAATTCCTTTCTCTAGTTTTTAGATTTAATTTGAAGCTTTTCCTTGGGTTTGTAAGCTCAAGAAGAATTCAATTCATCACTTGGATTTTATTTTGGATTGCAATTTAACTCAAGTTTGTTATTGCTTTCCTTAATTCAAGTAAGCTTTCTTTAATTTTCTTTCTTGTTCTTCAATTTATGCCTTTTGCCTTAGCTCTTAGATTTGTTTTTAGATCTTGTGAATTGGCTATGGAATCTAGGTGATTGACACACCAAGATCATAGATCGAGTCTCAGATCATTTTTATTTTGAGTATTTCATATGCTTTATTTTGGTTTTTATTTTCATGCATAGTTTTATGTTGAATCCTAGATCTACTCTCCGTTTCTAATTATTTCTCGTAAAGTTTTTAAATTTCATGTCAACTTTTATTGCTCTTTACATCGGTGCTTTCGATTTTTGCTAATTTGCATTATTAAAGTTTTCATGATCATGCATGCATAGTAGTACTTTAGGCTTTCGTGCTTGTACTTAGTGAAACTTTGATTTTTGTTGCTTATTTTCATTCTTGCTTGCTACTTACATCAGGCATACACACGAGGCATACAAAATACTTGCATTTACATTTCCTAGTTCATTTATTTTTGTTTTTCATTTATTTTTCAAGCTAAAAACCCTTAATTCTTACATTCGAATTGAATTCCGATAATACCAAGTCATGAACCCACTTTTCGTGTTTCAACACCACTAAAACTAACTCTTCACTTACTCCAAAATGGAATATCTTCCAAGAAGTTATGAAGCCATTTTGCTTCTTCGCCAGCTTTATCTAAAATTATAAACTCGGATTACATGGTTAATCGAGCTATATACAAGTTTATTTCGTAAACCTTCAGGAAATCGCTCCGCCTCTAATACAGAAATCACTAATGGAGTGCGAATCTTTTTGAAATCCAACTGGCATCATAATATCCCTCAAGTACGGCTAGATATCTAAAATAGTATAACCTATAGTTCATTGGTATTGCAAATACATTAATACCATTTTCAATGCATTCCAATACTCATGGCCAGGATTGCTTGTATACCTACTCAATTTATTCAAGGGATAATCTAAGTCGAGTCGTGTATAATTCGTCAAGTACATTAGACTTCCTTTGATCCGAGCATACTCTAACTGAGCAAGTGGTTCAGCCTTTTTAGGTACCATATTTAGTTTTAGATCAATAAGCATCCTATTAGACAGATTGTCGTAGGCATTGAATTTCTTGAGCACTTTTTCAACGTAATGAGATTATGACAAAATAATTACTTCTTGAGGTTTGTTGATTTTAACCCCAAGGATTACATCATCAACTCCCATATCTTTCATGTCAAAATATCATTTTAACATTCTCTATTCATGATCACATCATGATTAATGCCCATGATCAACATGTCATACACATATAGACACACAATAACATATGTGTTTGAATTTCCTTTGACATAAATAAATTTGTTGCATTCATTAATCTTAAACCCGTTTGACAACATAATTTCGTCAAACTTCATATGCCATTATTTCGGAGTTCGCTTAAAGTCCATATAATGATTGAATCAGTTTGTATACCTTTTTCTCTTCACCAGGTGCTACAAACCTTTCAGATTGATCCATATATATTTCTTCTTCCAACACCCCATTCAAAAACATAGTATTCAAATCTATTTTATGAATCGCTAGATTGTACAAAGCAGCAATCACAAGAAGTACTATAATGGATGTTATCCTCGTTGCCGGTTAGTATGTGTCGAAGAAATCATAACCATCTCTTTATTTAAACGCTTTGGCAATCAAACAAGTTTTACACTTATCAAATGTTCCATTTGCTTTAAGTTTCCTTTCCAGGATCCACTTACAGCCCAATGTCTTACAACCAGGTGGTAGATCAACTAATTTTCATGTTTGATTTTGAAGTATGAAATTTATTTTGCTATTAATGGAATTTGTCTAATCATCCATCAAGTACATAATAAAATTAGGGCCAAAAGACTTTGCGATCTTTACCCATTTTCCACGCCTTGGTTCACAAATATTTGGTTTTGAACCACTTGCAGTTTCATATGTTCTTTTGATAGAACTAGATGCTGTCTTATCTTTACAAAGAAAGATAGTTCCAAGAAATATCACATTTCTTGACTAAATCATAATACGTTCAAAAATCTCAGATTTGTGTACTAAGAATCGGTATGCCATACTGTTGTATTCATATCTAATAAAAATGCAGTTGACCGTCTTTGGTCCAATACCAATTTCTTTCGTTCAAGTACAACGACCTTTGCCAAATACCCTGATTTACATAGATTTGTCCTTATTTTTATTAGCTTTTTAGTTCGTTTTTCTATTTGTTTTTGGTATAAGTTGGTTGATTTAAGCATAATTCCGTATTTTTATAATTCCAGCTTATTTTACCGCATTTTGATAGTAATTGATGCAATTAGGTGATATTTCATTGTTTTTCACCTCACAGCTAAGTAACCGAAAGAGTTCAGCGCGTAATAGACGAAGTTTGATGTTCAAGAATAGGAGAACGAGCTTTACGGTGAAACTAGTAGCAAAAAGATCGAGAACCGAGACAGGCTCTCTGTCGCGTTGATCGACGCCAGCGTCGACACTCCGTCGATGCAAGTCACCGCCCGCGATGATCGACGCCAAGCCGACGCCCTGCCGACGTAACTTTCTGAAGCGTCGATCTTAAATGCGTCGACCGACGCAGCGTCGACGCAACTCTCTAAGGCGTCGATCCAAGCACGCGTCAGTCGACGCACCCGCCCAGCCGACGCACACACCTAGACCGCGTCGACGCCGAGACCTAGCCTGCGTCGGTCGACGCACCGTCGACCCGACGGCCCAGTTTTGCGATTTTAGGGTTTCGTGCGCGCCAAGACTTGTTATATCTATAAAAACCCTCCATATTTTGGTTTTTCAGAGAAGTGACGACCTCCTAGGGTATTGTAGCTTATAATAAACATAATTCCACATATCATAACGAGATTTGTAGCTGGAGATTTTTATTGCTTTTATTAGTTACAATAAGTACTCTAAACTCTTAGTTAATTTTGCAGTTAATTGCTTAGTTAATTTCTTAGTTAATTCTAGTTTTAATAATTAGTTTAATCATTTTGGATATTGGATATTAGATTACTTTAGTTTATTTATGCGATTGATTAATGTTAGTTGTTCGTTCTTAGATTTATATGATACATTGCTTAGTGATAATTTCTTATGTTCATGCTCTTAAATTCGTTAATAAGGTTTTAACCATCGTTACTGCTCGTAGTTGATAATCTAGTTTAAAGTAATTAGTTTAATTAGTTATAGTTTAATTATTGCTTTAGCTATAATGATCAATTCAAAATCTTTCAAACCCCAAATGTACATGTATTTTATTTTAGTTCGTAAATTGAGAAAAACATCCAAAAGACCGAATAATTGTTTCCTCGAGAGATACGACTCGAGTCAAACTCATCACCCTATAAGTACCTCGTATTCTTGCGAGCAAACTGTCGTGCTTTTAAATTAATTTATTAAAAAGGGGTGCACAAAAGTTTGGTTCAAAACTTTAGCGCCGTTTCCGGGGAAGCAACGAGTAGGAATATAGGATGTTTTTCGTTTTAAATTATTAGTTTCTTTTTATTTTTATTATTTATTTTATTTTTGCACTTGGTTTTGGGATTTTTGCCATTTGGTACGTTAATGTATTGTTGAGTTTATGCAAGGAAGGCGATCACTTCAACGTGACCTTGCACCTTTCATTGACAACATCCACCGTTCAAATCCACCAAGACCAAAACCCGTTTTTATTCCCGAGAACGATTCGTCAGCAGCAACTGATTTTATTTGCGACCAAGTTCCCAACACAATGTTAGGAGCACATTCGATTCGAAACGACGATTCGCCACCAAGATCACCTCCACGCCCAATTCGAAATGGGTATGGGAGTGAGCCAACCTTGTTGCAAGGACAACCACTACTGCGAGCCTACTGGGCTAATTACCATCAAGACATGGAAAACATGAGAGACGAAGGAGTCCAGCAGCACAACGTGATCAATCACCAACCCAACATGGCAAATATGAGGCAAAACGAAGAGATGAACAACAATGTCATGCGTCAACACAACATCGAGAACGTGGCATTTGGGAATGAGGATGTTTTGCAACAAAATGCTTATGTTAACAATCAAAGGCACGTGAACGAGTGGTTGGCGAATCAAGATCATGGTTACGAGCAAAACAATTTCGGAAGAAGATACGAGCGCGAGAACCATTACGCTTATGACGATCACTACGAGAGAGCAAATGACCGAGTTAGGGAACCAAGGGGAGATCGAGCACCTAGACAGTGCGATTTGGTGCGACCAAAGGTTGTACCTTTTAGGTCAGCAATTGTGCTGGGACCAACCACAAGGGAGGTGGAGATCAATCCGCACCAACTTAATTTACTCCTGACTTTTCACGGAGGTGCTCATGAAGATCCTTTGGCATTTTTGAACTATTTTGTTGATGAGGTTGGAAGATTTGTGGTTCATGGCCTTAACCAAGAGGAGGTACAAATGATTTGTTTCCCATACAGCATGAAGGACA
>BMAC01000114.1:561071-583634 GCA_014905375.1 Phtheirospermum japonicum
CCGCCGTAAAAACTTGCACATGTACACGGCGGTTTGGAAAAAGCGCCGTAAAATGTATTATTAAATTATTTTTGGCATGAATTTTAAAACACTTCCCGTCTTAACACATTCCCGTCTTCACACTTAGCCCTTTCACTTCCCAGATTCTGAAAATGGCACGCAATCTCCGACTCCAGTCCCAGACCGCCCAAGCTCCACCTTGACCACGACGGCCTCCTCTTCTTCGGCCAACAAAACACTTAGCCCTATCCCGTCGATTTTACCCCAAATTTCACACACTTAGCCCTATCCCCAAATTGCACCTCCTAGATTTGAAAGCGGCGAAGACCAAATCTCTGGCTTCACCAAGACGGGCTCCTCTTCGCGGGTCCAGTCCCAGACTCAATCTCCGGCTAGGGCAAAATTTCTTTGTAAGCTCTTCGCATTCAATTGAAATTTGGATATAGTTAACCCAGGTTTTGAGGGGATTTTAGAAGTCTGTCAAATTTATTTTTCTTTTCAGCTTTTATGTTACTATTTCACCTAATTTGGATTGGTTGTGTTTGTGGGTTTCTTTATTGAATTGAAGGACTTGATTTAAGTAGCCAAACTTTGCTCAAATTTTCAACTTCTGTTTGTTTTCTGAGTAAATGCAGTCCCCTCACTATTTTCCTTTAATTAGGTCATATATAATATGTCCCAGTAAATGCAGTTTTTAATTAAAAATCTACTTAAACTTGTAGGTGCTTGGATTTCAAAAGTATGGATTGATGTAATAGTCCAAAGTTAGGGCGTGAAATCGTAACTTTTAAAAAGTGGTGATCGGAAAATAAACCCCTTACGTTCGAAGTGAAAATAAATCGTAAGTTGAGTTTAACCTCTCTATTCTTTTATTGTTTTATCGGGTTCTGTGGCTTTTTTTTCTTTTTTATTTTTTTTATATTCTTTTGGTGCTGCAAGTGAAATTTAAACTGAGATTTAAATAGTTTCTTATTTATTTATTTTACTGTAATTTGGGATGTGTTCTTGTGTTTATTCAATATTTGTCAAATATGTTCCGCATTTTTTTGTTTTCACTACTTTGACTATGGKTACTGGAMGTTTATRCTCTATTCGATGGGATTTTAATAATTTTACTAATTCTCTTATTATGATCTCTGTGGGATAATCAGATTGTGTGTGTAAGAGACATACTAATGGATTTTAGGAAATGTTGATAGTTATATTAGGAACATCACCTAGAAAAAAAATAGAGACAGGTGTTGCAACTTTATCGTACTTATGATTTTGAACTCTCAGGGACAAGTGATAACCTAGGGGTAGTGTAGAAGCATGAATGAGATCAAGTGATTATTGTATAGGATATTTATGAGAACAAGAACACAAGTTCCGCATATATCTTCTTATTTATTCTGTTGATTGTACTTCAAAGATGTTCTTATGACTTGACACATGACAATTGACAAAAAATATATACTAGCAACCACAAACAACTATTGATATAAAATGTCTGTCTACAGTCTATTAGTGCTAATATGATTTAGTGGGATTGATGATTGATTACACCAAGATAGTTGGATTAGTTAATTTTGTGTTCCCAAAGTAAGATGCAGTAATGGCTGGCTTTCAATATAATTAGCAACCAGTGTAATATTATTTTCTTATTCTTCTCTTTGACTTTGGTTTTTCTTTTTTAGTTGGCACACTTTGAGACTGTCAGGTGTAATTACCAGAAACATAAAGTGTGTTTTCAAGATTTTTCCAACTCTTAAAGCATATTGAGCAAATTAAAGAAGGGTGTATGTTTAGATTTCCAGATAGAATACATATCACAAAGTATTGTCCCATGATTCATTGCTTCAAAGCACATGGGCAGCACTATTCATAACCAAGGTGAATTCGGCATGCATATATAGAAGAAAATTGTAGATCGTGAAATGAGAACTACATACATTCCCATACAAGAAAACATTAGAATATCGTAAAATTTATTGAATTTATTTAGATCTGACTTTGGACCGCTCGGAAAAATAGAGAATACGCTACTTAATTTTCATGAGAGTAAAATGTACAATAAAGCACGTCCACAATTTAGAAGAAAACTAAATGCAGAAATCACATTTTATCTTTATTCTAATCCTATAAAATATCTTGGTTGAGAAAGTTATCTAAACATGATTTAAGGGACGGTAGATAGAATTACATTTCATAGAATATCTAGAATTTGAAAGAAAAATAAATATGTTGAATCTTTTTTGTTGAATCTCTATTTTGAAATTGTAAAAATCCTCTGTTGGTTTCCGCATCTTTTTTGTTGAATATCGATTTTGAAACTCATTTTTCTCATAATGTGTTGTATTCGTTTTTTTTTAATTAGGTGCCTCTGATTTGATATGGGTTTTCAAATAGAAAACCTGATTGCATTAATGTCTTCTAAATTTCTAATTTCAAAATATTTGAGTTTTGGCTCACTTTGCTTGAGTTGAACTAAGTTTAACAAGACTTGAATTTTATTCAGTTAGTTTTAAGCTTTAAAAAAAAATCTTATTCTGTTAAATGTTTCACCTTGGCTGAGATTAATATGATTAACTTAGTTAGTTTATCTCCTAATATCTTGGCTTTATTCAATTAGTTGAGATTAGCTTTATTCAGTTAGAGTTTAATAGGATTGTTTTAATTATTGAAGTCTTTTACCATCACACTTTATCCCTAAAATTCTAGCTTTTTGGCAGCATAATTCATAAATCATCCTGTTTGCTTTAAACTTATGTGCTAATTGCTTTTAATTGGGATAATTACAAAAACCACCCTGAGGTTTGGCCTAATTACATAATGAACTATTATCTTTCAGAATTTAAAAAAGAAAAATACTACAAACAATACAAACAACACACAATTGTCTGAATTCTAGAAAGCCTTTTTTTTACTAGTATGATATCTATGATGAGGCTAAATTTAAGGGGACTAAGGGGTTGATCAGAGTTTGTTAGGAGTAGTAAGTAATAACTTAACTTGTTATCTTTATCACCAATATTTAAGTCAATTTATTTTAAATCCCTTTTCTTTTGACGAATATACTTAGTTTGCAGCTCTACTTGCTGTTTTTCGGAAGATAGTTATCATTGCTTATGAGTGAAAGATAGTTATCCAATCATTTCGTGTTTATCGGAAGTTAATCCTACTCTGACTTGTCTTGATGCGCAGGATTCCAACGTTATATCTACAGTTCAAGGTGAAAAGCGATTGCGTGAAGGTGTRATAGGTTGGTGTCGCTRGGCTCCCCCTTCCATCCGACAAAATTGTAAMTTSTRTTCACTTTCTAACTACTATCTTCTTATGCTGCATTTTCTTTTATATGAAATGACTTTTAAAATACAATTACTTCACTATCAATAACCACGATTGTTATAATTAATATAAAATATTTATTAAAAAAATTATATCCTCCTTCGTAATTAGCTCTTCGATCTTTTACAAGAGATGGATCAGAGTTGGATGAAAGCAAGTCGCGTAAGCAAGAAATATGAAGATGGGGTGGATTTCTTTATAAAATTTGCTAAAGTGAATCAGCTAGAACCTAGTGATAAGTTTTTGTGTCCTTGTATTAACTGTTTGAATGGGAGACGACATGAAGCCGGGAAAATTTCATTTTTAGTACATTATGTTGGCCACTTTCCAGAAAAGGTACGTGATGTTGGCCATCATCAAACTACATACATTAAGTTGACAAATTCATCAAATTTGGTACAAAAAAAAGCCCAATCGGGCTTTGATACTTAAGTGGCATGACCGAATCATTTTTATCATTTTTATTTAAATTAAATTGAGAAATTAAACAAACTTACCCTAACTACCCTTTTTATTTTCTTTATTCTTTTTTATTTCGGAGGCCCCCCAAACCTTCACACACCAGACAACCTCCACCCACCTTTGTCATCGACCACCAATCCTCCTCCCCTAAGGCCTCTGATGCCCTCCTGCTACCTCTATTCCAAATCCAAAATTAACTTATTCAACCCCTCCTCTGCAACGTACACCACACCAGCGAACAGAGTACAAGCGATTCCCGACGGAAAACGACACGAGATGTGGGAACAGGTAGCGGCGAGGAATTTGTCCCGGTGGTTGCAGAGAGACACATCTCGCGGCTGAATTCTGGTCGGCGGCTCTGGCGAATTTTCAAGCAAGTTTAGGTTGGGTTCGTGGGTTTGGGACTGGCGATCAATTGACAGTGACGGGTTGACAACTCGGCGGTGATTCATGGTTTTTGGCAAGTTCTGCCGGGATCTAGACCTCGAATTCAGTTCATCGGGTTACGAATCACCGATTATCAATCAGTCCAGTATCTGGCTTGGGTTTTGGTTTGCGGCGACACATGGATCTTGGTTTTAGAACCCAGGTAAGTTTGGGTTTTGCTAAAGGCGGAAATTCGCCAACAACTGGATTAGGTTGGACTTTAATTTATGTCACGGACGATTCGGTCTGACTGGGCCATGATGTTCGGGCTTTCTCATTTTGGCAGCATAAATCCGGATTTCTGACGAAGGGCTGAAACACGACGGTGGCTTATTTTGGGTTTAAGTGATTTGTTGGGTTTCAAATCTCTGGACTAACGAGGTAGGACTAATTTTCGTATTGTGTTGGATGCGTAAGGAAGATGATGAAGATAATGCAAAAGAAAGGTCTGTGATTTATGAGAAGCAAACTTGTGTAAATGTCAGTCGAATGTAATTTAGTATCCTAATTGCTTATTTTGTGTTATTGTGATTGTGATTAGAATTGGGATCTCAATTGCGTTTTGAATCTAAAGGCTGATTACAAGAAGCAAAGGACTTGTATAGAATGAATTTGGATAAAGAGTACAATCATATTCTGAGGTGTCTTTAAATGCTAATGAGGCTGAAGATGCATTTAAATAAAAAAGAATAAAGAAAATGGAGAGAGTATTTAGGGTAAGTTTGTTTAATTTCTCAATTTAATTTAAATCAAGAATGATAAGAAATGATTCAGTCATGCCACGTAAGCATCAAAGGCGGATCGGGCTTTTTTTGTACCAAATTTGATGAATTTGCCAACTTAATGTATGTAGTTTGATGATGGCCAACATCACGTACATTTTCTGGAAAGTGGCCAACATAATGTACCAAAAATGAAATTTTCCCACATGAAGCCCATATGATCAAGGAACATCTTCTGTGTGATGGTATAAACAAGAATTATACGGTATGGACATGGCATGGCGAAGTGTTCGACATTCCACCCGAGACGACTGAGCAAGCTTATGGACAACGCARTCGTGGAGATGTCGATGATCGAATTCAAGACGGYGACAAACTTGAGGACATGATACGTGATGTTGGTCAAGAATCCTTTCAGGAAGCACATGTGCATGATATTTTGAAGAGTGATTCAGAGAAGCCTTTGTTCCCTGGGTGTAAAACTTCACACGCTTGTCAGCAACATTAACACTAGTAAATATTAAGGCACGCAATGGGTGGAGTGACAAAAGTTTCACTGAATTGCTTGAGCAACTGAAAATGATGTTTCCAGAAGATAACACTTTGCCAAGCCGCCACTACGAGGCAAAGAAGATATTATGTCAGATGGGTTTGGAGTACAAGAAGATACACGCGTGTCGTAATGATTGTATATTATACAGAAATGAGTACGAGTCATCAGATAAGTGCCCTAGGTGTGGGGTATCACGGTACAAAGAGAGATCAGGTGAATGTAGTAGCGACGAGAGCACAAACCGACGTTCCTCAGTGAAAGCGGTATGGTATCTTCCGATCATTACTAGATTTAAACGTTTGTTTGCTAATGCAGAAGATGCGAAGAACCTTACGTGGAATGCAGATGGGAGAAAATGCGATGGCAAGTTGTGACATCCGGCAGATTCTTCTCAGTGGAAGAAAATTGATCGTTTGTTCCCAGATTTTAGAAGCGAATCACGAAACCTTCGGCTTGGACTTGCTACAGATAGAATGAATCCATATGGTAATTTGAGTATTCAACATAGTTCATGGCCCGTGTTGCTTGTTATTTACAATCTACCTTCATGGTTGTGTATGAAACGAAAACTTATCTTACTTTCTATGATGATATTGGGACCAAAACAGCCCGGAAATGACATAGATGTTTATCTACAACCCTTGATTGAGGACTTGAAAAAGTTATGGGATGAGGGTGTTTACATGTTTGATGGGTACCGAAGGCAGACATTCAAGTTGCGTGCTCTTTTATTTTGTACCATTAATGATTTTCCAGCATATGGAAACTTGAGRGGGTATAGTAACAAGGGCCATCTCGCATGTCCAATATGTGCAGARGAAACGAGCTATCTACAACTCAAACATGGGGGAAAGACTGTGTARACTRGTTCTAGGCGGRGGCTCCGACGTGATRACCCATATCGTAGATTGAAAAAAGCTTTTGATGGAAGTGTCGAGGAAGGATTTGGGCCAACACCACTAACTGGTCAGCAGGTTTATGATCGGGTGAAGGACATTAATACTATCTTCAGAAAAACTCAAAAGAGGGCTAGTGAGAAAAACATTTGGAAGAAGCGGTCAATTTTCTTCGATCTTCCGTATTGGCGCCATCTGGATGTAAGACACTGAATAGATGTTATGCATGTGGAGAAAAATGTGTGTGATAGTTTGATCGGCACACTTCTCAACATTAAGGGCAAGACGAAGGATAACGTTAAGACTCTACAAGACTTGGATCATATGTGTATACGGCCAGACTTGCACCCCGTATCGTCCGGAAATAAAACATATCTGCCCCCGGCATGTCATACTTTGTCGAGAGAAGAAAAAAGAAAGTTTTGTGAGTCTCTACGAGGCGTGAAAGTGCCACAAGGATACTCTTCCAATATCAAGAGTCTTGTTTCAATGCAAGACCTTAAATTGGTCGGCTTAAAGTCTCACGATTGTCATGTCTTGATGAAACAACTCCTAGCGGTAGCTTTACGTGACATTTTGCCAAAAAAGGTAAGACATGCCATAGTTCGCTTGTCTTATTTCTTCAATGGTATATGTACGAAAGTTGTTGACCCTTTGAAGCTAGATGAGTGGGAAAAAGAAGCTGCTGTTATATTATGCCAATTAGAYATGCATTTCCCTCCTTCATTTTTTGACATAATGGTTCACTTAATTGTTCATTTAGTGAACGAAATTAGAGAGTGTGGTCCAGTCTATCTGAGGTGGATGTACCCTATCGAGCGTTATATGAAGGTTTTAAAAGGGTTCACAAAAAATCCATCTCGTCCCGAGGCTTCTATTGTCGAAAGATACATCGCTGAGGAAGCTATCGAGTTTTGTACAGACTACATGGGACAAGCTGAAGGTGTGGGGCTTCCTAAATCTTGCCACGATGGGAGATATGGAGGTAAGGGTACACGGGGCGCTGGAATTCATTCCAAGAGTTTCGAGGAAGTGCTTCAAGCGCATTTGTACATATTGAATAACACTGAGGAGGTTCTCCCTTACCTGGCCGATCATAAAATTTTTTTGAAGACAAATAACCCCCGAATGAAGGAAAAAGAACTTCTGATTGAGCATAATAAAACTTTCCTAAGTTGGTTTAAAAAACAAATTGTTGCTTCGGAAACGTTAATTCGGCTAGCACATGGGCCTAAGAAAGATATCATTATGTGGTGTGGATATGATATCAACAAATTCTCCTTCTACACAAAGACGCAAGACGATAAGAGTTGCTATCAAAACATCGGGGTTACTCTCGAAGTCGAGGCAATGCACTTTTCTAGTGTTTTTCTAGTGTCAAGAATAAAAATCCCGTTAAAGCATCTATGAATTACTTCGGATTCATTGAAGAAATTTGGGAGGTTGACTATGTTGAGTTTCGAATACCTATTTTTAAGTGCAAGTGGGTTGATATTAACATAGGTGTGCAAATCGATGAAATGGGATTTACGTTGGTAGATCTTCATAAGGCAACTTATACGGACGAGCCTTTCATCATGGCATGTCAAGCTAAACAAGTGTTTTATATCAAACGATCCGTGTGATGAAAGATTGTCGGTGGTCCTCAAGCATGATAGAAGCATGGATGATACTCATGAAAATGAAGACTCAACACTTGATAACTTCGAGACACAATATTCCACATCACGAATGCCTAAGACTGAAGAAAATATATCAGACGATGTGCATGCCAATCGGAGTGATCATGACGAGGGCATATGGGAGAACATTATAATATAATTTTAAGTTAAGTATTCTTTAAAATTTCTAATTTCGAAACACAATAATATATTATGAAAACTTTTATATCAAAAATAAACCAACTTGTGAGTTTAATGTGTTAATTTATAATTGGATGGAAATGTAATTTTTTAAATTCTATTTTGTGTCCTTCTAGTTTAACCTTTATTATTTTTTTATTTTTTGCTTTCTATTTACACAGGTAAATGGATCCTCCTGTGAGGTCTCGCTCGACTTCTCCTCCACCCACTACGTTGAGGAAGACTAGATCTTCCACACGGTGTAAATCGATTGCCAAGGATCGTGTTGGTGGCAAAAAACAACCACTTGACTTCGACAGCATTACAGGAAAAACAAAAAGGACGCATCAAGTGAAATTGAGTACTTATTTGGGAAAACTTGCTAGAGAGAATGTTTCGATTTTGATCGAGAAGTGGAAACTTGTACCGGATTCTACCAAGACTTTAATCTGGATAGATGTTATGGTATTTCAAATCTTTTCATTTTAACCTTACTATTATTATTGTTATCATTATTATTATCATAGTTATTATAATTGTTTTTCTTTTGTTGTTGTTACAGGCGAACTTCGAGTTTCCAAATTGTTCCCATTTCAAAAAGGAGGTTTTTAAATCGGTAGGAAAAAAATGGAGAGATTTTAAATTTGCTTTGACAACAGATTATGTATTTGGGGATTTGAGTGACACAAGTCCTTGCAAAACGTATGGTCTCGAATCAAGTGAGTGGGAACAATTTAAAAGGAATCGATTGGACACTTCTTGGAAGGTAAATATTAAAGTCATTGTTCATCTTATTTTTTGTACGCAAGCACTCATTTTCTCTTTTTTGATTCCAGGAGAAAAGAGATAAAGCGCAGGAAATTGCAAAAAAGAACAATGCTCCGCATATTCTATCTCGTGGGGGTTATGCCTTATTGGACGAGAAGATTATGGAGAATAAAGCAAAGAAGCGACGTGAAGAAACATTGCAATCTGGTGCTAGTGTTGATTCGATTGTTGATCCTCCATCTCCCCCTTCACGTCACGAGAGGTTTAAGCTGGCTCGCACAAAAAAGTTCGGTGAAATGACATCCGATGCCGCAAGGGAGATTGCTAGAGAGATTGTAAGTTTGTATTCAATATATTTTGATTTTTTAATTTATGCCCATCCCATCTAGGTTTTTTATTCCCTAAGTAGGAAACAAAAAATATATAAATATTTTAACAATTATTAATAAATTATTCCACTCACCTAAATAAACATGTTTTAATTAGTTTTTAAAATAATAACATAACAGAAAGATCTAAAAATATCATTAAACAATTACTATTTTATTGTAGGATGATTTGGAGGAGGAGCATAGAAATGGATCTTTTGTTGTCGAGGGACGCAGGGATATTCTAAGTGCTGCAATTGATCGACCAGAGCACCCTGGACGTGTTCGTGGCGTTGGAGGTGGTGTGGGGATCCGAGAGTACTTTGGCTCTCAATCATGCGGGTCCTCGTCATCCCTAACTCCTGAATTTTTGGGGCGCTTGACATCCATGATAACCAAGCAGGTTAGATCTGAGATAGTCGAACAGGTCAAGAGAGAAGTTATATGCGAGATGGCCAAACAAGTCAAGAACGAAGTTAGATCCGAGATGATCGAACAGGTCAAGAACGAAGTTAGATCCGAGATGGCCGAACAAATAAGAAAAGATGTTACACAATAGTTGTTGCAGCAATTTGCCCAGCCAGTTGAAGTCACAAACCCTCCAGTTGAGGTGGATCCAAATCTCGGACGTAGTGGGATCGGGAGTTGTGTTGGCCCTACTGATATTCCAGTTCCTTCGTTCCCCCTGCTGACATTCCAGCTCGTTCGTCTCCCACTATAGTTAATGATCGATGTGAGTTATATGTCGATGATCATTCTTCTACCCGTATGGTGGCCCTTGGGACAGTTCATGAGGGGGGTTCGACGCTACATGGGGTACCTTTGTCGAAAGATTTGGTTAGAGTGGTGGTTGAGGACATTCGAGATGGTGATGCTCTCGTCCCGGTGCCCAGTGAAGAGGTAATCACGGTGAGGTAAGCAATTGGTGGTTTTATTGCGTGGCCAAAACATCTTGTGAAGCCTATGTCAACACAGGTAATAATTATTTGTTTGCTATACACTAAAATAGAGTGTCAATAACTATTAATTTATGTTTAATGTTTTAGGATACCGATCGACCAACCAAAAAAGGTCGGACTGTTGATAACCCCGTTCATGAATTGCTTACTATTTCTGCTCGCCTTTATAAGTGTCCATTTCGGATTCCGTGTAATGCAAGCATTATTGGATTTGAGAATGACATCCCAGTGACCATTAATTACAAAGAAGTTTTGGACGTCGTGCAAGGCAAAACGTGTGTTCAAATCTCGACTGTACAACTTTGGAACCTGTAAGTATATTTTAAATCTTATTTAATTAATTTTTAGGTTCATTAATTGATTTATAACTTTGATTGATTACTTGTTGTCATGGATATGTTAGGTTTTTGAAATCACTCATTGTTGAGAACCGATCGGATGCTGTGTATGGATTCTTTGAGCCTCTATCCTTAATAAATATAGGTAGCAAGAAACATTCAAGCACTTTGGTACCGTCAATTCTCAAACATATGCAGGAATATAAAAGCAAATATACCTGGGAGCATACCATCATAAGTAAGTAGAATTAAACTATAAGTTGTAGTATTACTATAGGTTGCATGAATTATTCTTAATAACATTCATTTCGAAATGCAGACAACATTGACAACTCTTTGTAATTTTGCCTCAAAAAGGGACTGCTGTGTGTCTTTGTTCAAATAATCAAAAGCCCGACTCAAACATCAAATTACTAGTACAAAGGTAAACTCTATATTAAAATACTTACATCATATAGAATATGAACGTACGTTTTGGTTCTAAACATGAAATAGATTGTTTTAATAATTCAAGGATTAAAATTTAATTTTTGAAATTGGGACAATAGATTGTTATAATGTGCTATAATGTTTTTCTATTTTTTTAATAGTGTTGTGACCACATTTAAGATGTTGAGTGGTGCGCATTTGAGTAAATCTAAGCAAGGGGTTGATTGGCTTTTTCCAAAGGTAATGTATTACGTTTCTTTGAATATATTTGGTTGTTACATTTATGATCGTAAACACATCATCGAAGGGTTTATTTTTCAATGAAATATTATGTTTCTCTCACAGTGTAATAAACAAGATGAAGTTTGGGAGTCGGGTTATTATGTCATGCTTTGGATGTGGACTATTGTTCGAGTGGGTATTACGGGAAATTGGCAAGAGGTAATATTTATAATATCTTATTTTATAGTAAGAATGTGTTTTTTTTAAATTTTATTTTTTCTAAATACGTATATTAAATATTATTTGCAGATGTTTAGTGACCAACCATTTAGTGCTGATAGTATCAAAGAAATACAAGATCAATGGTCGAGATATTTCATTGACATTTATGATGGATGATTGTGGTATGTAGTAGATGTATACTCTTGAAGTTTAGGTTTCATTGTGAATTGTTTTGAATTGTTTTGAGGTTTGGTTCCATTTTGGATTGTTTTGATGCTTGATTGCATTTTGGATTGTTTTAAATCAGCATTTCAATTCAATTAATTTCGAGATATTCCAGGAAAAAAAAACGAGCAGAAAAAACAGGCCCTGGCGGTTTCAGTTCAATAATTTACGGCGGTTATAAAAACCGCCGTTAAAACACTACATTAACGTCGGTTCTAATAACTGCCGTAATATTATACTAAATTAACGGCGGTTCTTAGAACCGACGTAAAAAATCAAAAATTTAAAGGCGGTTTTTAAAAGCGCCGTAAAACACACTTATTAATGGCGGTTTCTGAACCGCCGTTACTTATGTTATTTTTAAGGCGGTTACAAAAACCGCCGTTAAATTATTATTTTAACGTCAGTTTAAAAAACCGCCGTCGAATCTGAGTATACGATGGCGGTTGTAAAGCGCCGTTATTAAAGACAAAAAATCGCCGTTAAATTACACTTTTTACGGCGGTTTTTAAAAACCGCCGTAAAAATTAACGGCGGTTTTTAAAAACCGCCGTAAAAATTAACGGCGGTCGATATAAAGGCGGTTCAAAAACTGCCGTTAAAAATGAAAAAAAACCGCCGTTAAAACCCTGTTCTGCAGTAGTGTCTGAATCATGGATTAAGTGCTCAGCAAAAACCGATTGATCGTGGAGATGAACCAAACACCCTAAACCCTCATTTTTCATTATTTTCATTTATATCACTTTTAATTCTTGTCTTAGTTGATTAGCTTTCAAAATCCCAAACCAAAGTGAATTACGCTTTATTTAAAATAGTTAGTTTAGTTTTATCTTACTTCACGAAAATTAAATGCGAAATAGCTTCCGATTAGACTTCTTCGAGAGACACGACTTGGGATTCAACTTGTCGCTCTACAATCGACTCCGTATTATTGCAAAGATGATTTCTCAAAACCAATTTGAAATTCGAGTGCTGAGAAATCTTCGATCAAAATTTGAAAATTTGATCGATGATTTCTCAACACTCTAGTTTTAGAAATCGTCTCCGCAATAGTACGGAGTTGATTGCAGAGTGGTAAGTTATATACCGAGTCGTGTCTCTCGAGGATAGATGTTATCGGCAATCGGTGTTTTTAGTTAATTTCTTGCTAATATATATTACACTAATCTACTCTAAGAAAGTAATAAGTAATTTGGTTTGGGTTTGAGTTTTTAATCTAAAGCTTGAATTGAAATGAAAACTTTAAATCACTAATTAAGGCAAAGGCTAATGAATATTGAAAGCTTGCTTGAAAATAACTAATTTTGAGGAAATTAATTAAACACTAATTAAAAACCTTAAATGAATTAAAACTACTAAATTAAGGAAAGCTTGCAAGTTGAAGGAGAAAATGGAGGGAAAACAAAGCTTTAAATTGAAAGAAGTCAAATAGCATTAAATAGGAAAATGTCAAATTTATCAAAGAGGTAAGTCTCATACATCTTTCAAATACCAAATATTTGTTTAGACAAAAGGAGTAAAAAGCTTCAATTGAATGCTTCAATGTAGTTTTGCACAAAGAAGAGTACAAGCTAGAAAATAAAAATGAGGATTTTAAAAGCAATGAAAAACAACACAAGTTAAGATCTAATAACCAACTCAAACGCAATCACAACATCACAAGAACAACATACAATATAAAGGGGAAAGATGACTACCAAGTTTGTATTCCAAACAAGAGCTTCAAGTTTAGTTTACTGATTAACATGCATTTGTGGTTATTTTTAGTAGTATTTTAGTATCTTTTTATTAGTGTTTTTGGTATAAGTTGGATCATTTAAGCTTAATTTCGTATATTTAGATTTCCAACTTGTTTTACCGTGTTTTGATCTAATTGATGCAAAATAAGTGATTATTTGATGTTTTCTCACTTTACAGCTAAGTAACCGGGAGAGCTCAACGCATTGGAGATAGAGTACAATAACCAAGAGATGAGAATCGAGCTTTCCGACGAAAAGTAGCAAGTTTTGGGAGTTAATGGTTGCCCTTAATGGTTACCTCATAACCATTAGCCACAACCGTTAGTAGAAGGCCCGGAAGACGAGAGGAGCGGTTAACGGTTGCTGCTAACGGTTGCTATAACCGTTAGCAGGGCCCAGGAGCAGCAGACAGGCCTACGGCCCAAGTCTCGGAAAAGTCTATAAATACCTTCATTAATCCAAATTCCGAGCATCTATGTCTGTGCGCGTGTGCTAAACCCTAAAAACGAAACTAAATCCTAGGGTTTTGGAGACGAAAAAATGCGGAGATCGAGGAGCAACCAAGAATCGATGACGTCGAGTTCTCGAAGCCGTTCGACGATGATTCATCCGTAGAAGTCCGGTTTGCTGCGTTCACCCTTCAGAATAGCCGAAGATATTTCCCTTTCCAGTATCTTAAACGAGTACTCTGAACTTTTACTTAGTTTTCTTTAGTTTTAATCATTAGTTTTCAAGTTTTCGAATATTGGTTAGCTTATGTTCGTATTGTTTGCTTTCGTTTGGATTCGCTGAACGTATTTAGTTATTTAATCTCAGTATGTTTTCAGTCTTATATGCTTATTGTTGGGAGTTTAATGTTCTGTTTGGCTAATCTTTCATGCATGCAATTTATGTTAGTTTCTGTTAAAAAATTAGTGTTAACCGTTGATATTTACCGTTAGTGTTAACCGTTGGACCAACAGTTAGCAGTAACAGTTAGCGTTAGTGGTTATAAAAGTTAGTAGTTTAAGTTAGTTATTTGATTTGTTAGTTTCAATTGCTGAATCTGAATTTCTTTTCAGTTATTAAATTAGTTTTCAAATTAATTAGTTTAATTAATTTAAATTTAGTTAATTTAATTTAAGTTTTGTTATTTAAATTTATAGTTAATTATTATCATCAACCCCCCCCCCCCCCCCCAATTTGTATGCGTAATTGCGTTGAACAAACTATTCAAGATTCCGATTGTATGTTCCTTGAGAGACGACTCGAGTCAAGTTGCCAAACTACGCGCGACCCCGTTCTCTTACGGGGAAGCTATTGATCTTTTGACAAATTTTCATAAGTAGGCAACCAAAAAGCTTGAATCAAAATTTTGGCGCCGTTGCCGTGGACATTGCAAAGATTTCCAAAAATATGTTTGTTCATTTTATTTTCTTTTTAACCGTCTATTTGTATAAATATTTTCTCTAGTCGATGCATTTGATTTGCTGATTGAGTTTATGCAAGGTCGTAGATCACTTAGACTCGAACTTGTACCATTTATCGACAATGTTCATCGTTCCAATCGAGCAAGACCACCTCACGTATCCGAAAGCGAATCGTCTTCCACAACCGATTTAATTTGTGATCATATTCCCGAAGCGATGTTGCGACTGGATAACCCTCCCCACAACAACGAGGAAGATCAACCACCAAGGAACCCACCTATGCGATAAAGAAACGATTACGGAAGTGAACCGATTCGTCCCGACGGACCGGTACAGCCTCGAGAGTATTGGGAGAATGTCCAGCGGAACGCGATGGACCAAAATGAAGAACGAGGAAGAGGAAATAGAAATCGCAACCACTACATTCCGGACGAATATTCCGAAAGATCTTACCATGGATATGAGCATGTTAATGAATGGCTTGCGAATGACAACTATGATGAGAGGAACGAGTACGAAAGGAATTACGCGAGGCCGGTTAATCAAGAAAGACAGGGAGCACGCGAGCCAAGACAAAGAGAATTTACAACTCCTCAAGTGGGTCCCTACAGTTCCGCTATTGTGTTGGGAAGGACTGCTAGAGACTTCAAGTTGAAACCTCATATAATCAATAACCTCCCGACATTTCATGGTCTCGCCAACGAAGATCCATTGAATCTTCTAAAGGAATTATATGCCGAAGTGAGTAGGATCCCGTCTCCGGGACTTCATCACTAGGACCTTCAAATGGTGTGCTTTCCTAGATGCATGAAGGACAAAGCCAAATCTTGGCTACTATATCTAGAATCGAGATCTCTGATCGACTGAGCCATGGTTAGCGACAAATTCATTAATCAGTATTACTCAGCGCAAACGACGGGACACATAAGGAGACAAATAGCCAAATTTGTCCAGCAAGACGGGGAGCTGTTTCACGAAGCGTGGGAATGTTTTAAATCTCTATTACAAGCTTGCCCACACCATCACAACTCTCCGGGAATGGTGAATCAACTCTTCTACGAAGAGCTTTTAGATTCTTACAAAAATAACGTAGAAGTAGCTGCTAGAGGAGATTTTGGGCACCTTACAGCGAGAGAAGCTAAACAACTGTTTGAGAGGATGAGCGAGAAGTTGAGGCAGATGTTGTCTAATTAGATCACGAATTACAAATGTCTGGAAAAAATGAGCTCTCGACCATGAAAAACAAGAGTTAACGAGGCAACTGAGGTGCCAAGCAATGAGACCGTCGAGGCATGTAACCGCTGTGGAGAGCAAGGGCATTCGGTGGATTCATGTAAAATGGGGTATCACAAAGATACCGACGCTGAAGTGTACGCCATCAAGGATCAATTACGCAACATAGACCTTCCAACCTATGATCACAGGCCTCCGACAAACCCCAAATTCAACGCACATCGTAACTCTCCTTACTTGAAATGGGGCCCTGAAAACCCACATTCCCCCCAGCACAAACTAATTCAACGCCGCCACCACCAAACAAATCGCCACTAGCCGGGCCGACACCTACCCCTATACAGTCGAATGATCAATTACTCATTTGGCAGCAAAACCAAGTTACCGAGACAATCAAGAACAGAGATGGGCTGACAAATCTGACCACGCAAGTAAATAAACAAGGAGAGGTCTTGAATGACCTATCTAAAAGCGTGAAGAACTTAGAGAAAATGATGGGCCAAATGGCGACATTCATGGCCAAATATGACAATGAAAAAGGGAAGTTCCCAAGCCAACCCGAGCAAGCTTCCGCGGTTCATATCTTACAAAGTGGGAAGATGATAGATAATGGAGTCGAAGAAGAGAAAGAAGAGGACACAAATATTTCAAATGAGGAGCTGCCTACGAACAATGACCCTAAACCGGTTGACCAAATGCATAAGTCACCAAATCCTTATATTCCTGGGTCGTTAAAAGGGAAGTTCCCAAATCAAGTCCCCACTCCTATAACAGATGACGATTCCACCAAGTCTCCGACTCCGCAGCCAAAATAGTTGGCATCGCCTATAAGAGACAAGGTTCCTTTTCCGAGTCGTCTGCACCCAGCCAAAGAGAACAAAAAGTTCATGGATATTTACAATCTGCTGAAGAACGTCAACATTAATCTTCCTCTTTTGGACGTAATCAAGACGATGCCCGCTTACGTGAAGTTTTTCAAGGAGCTGGCCGCAAGGGAGCGGCGATTAAAAACAGCACAACGAGTCGAGTTGATCAAGGAGGTGAGCGCCATATGCAAGGGTCCACTTCCGAAGAAGGAGAAAGACCCTGGGAGCTTTTGCATTATTATAGCCTTAACTAACGGGCAAACAGCACGGGGAATGCTCGACCTTGGCACCGGAATCAATTTAATGCCATACTCGCTATATATGGAATTTGACCTTGGAACGATGAGGCCAACGACGATGCGACTACAGTTGGCGGACCGTTCAATAAGACAACCACTTGGCATTGTTGAAGACGTGTTGGTCCAAGTTGGTGAATTGGTAATTCCGGTTGACTTTGTTATACTTGATGTCGGCGAAGTTCGAAAGAAGGCACGGAGCATACCATCTTACTGGGCAGACCATTTATGTCCACCTCCCATACATTGATTGACGTACACAATGGGAGAATGACTTTATCTGTTTTGGGAGAGACAGTCACATTCTCGATCAGAGATATCCACAAGACCCCCTCGCCGATGATGCAAGAAGATTTTTCATTTATTGATCCTATTGCATCTTACATTCACGAACTCAAGGGAATCACTGTGCTGGATGAATCAAGCGTCGAGGACGACTCAGAATTTTTAAGCAGGGTGGCAGAAATGTTGGATATAGACTTGAATGAAATCACCGAAGATTATGAAGGGTTTGAAGATTTTGATGAAGAGTTATGTGAAATAGCGAACTCCTCACCTGCGCTTGAGCCGAAAGTAGAGCTAAAACCATTACCGAGTCATTTGAAGTACGTTTTTCTCGAGCCCAATGAAACAAAACCTGTCATAATTTACTCATCATTAACGGAGAATGAGAAAAGAGAACTGACTGTAGTACTTAACACCTACAAATAAGTCATAGGATGGAGCATCAGCGACATCAGAGGGATAAGCCCCATTACGTGTATGCACCGAATTGAGTTAGAACCCGATGCAAGACCAGTACGAGACAGTCAGCGTAAATTGACGCCAACATTGTATGAAGTGGTCAAGAAAGAGATTTTTAAGTTGAAAGAGGAAGGGATCATTTACGCAGTCTCCGATAGCAAATGGGTGAGCCCGATTCATGTAGTACCCAAAAAGGGCGGCATCACCATAATCGAAAACGAGAAAGGCGAAATATTCCCAACCAGACTGACCACGGGATGGCGAATGTGCATTGATTATAGGAAGTTGAACGCTACAACGAGAAAGGACCACTTCCCATTGCCATTTATTGACCAACTTTTGGACAAACTGGCCGGACACGAATTTTACTGCTTCTTGGATGGCCTTTCAGGTTACTATCAAGTGGCTATAGCCCCGGAGGATCAAAGAAAGACTACCTTCACGTGCCCCTTTGGCACATTTGCATTCCAGAGGATGCCGTTTGGTCTGTGCAATGCTCCAACAACTTTTCAGAGGTGTATGCTTTCCTTCTTCACTGATTTTATTGATGACTTTCTTGAAGTGCTTATGGATGATTTTTCTATTTTTGGTGATTCATTTGAGAGTTGTCTTACTAATTTGTCTAAAGTTTTAAAATATTGCATTGAAAAGAGTCTTACATTGAGTTGGGAGAAATCCCATTTTATGGTCAAAAGTGGCACTGTACTAGGGCATATTGTTTCTAGTAGAGGGTTGGAGGTAGATAAGGAAAAAATTGACGTTATTAAAACTCTTCCTCCCCCTCGTGATATTAAAGGAGTCCAGAGTTTTCTGGGGCATACAGTATTTTATAGGCGATTATTCAAGATATTTCGAAAATTAGTCGCCCACTTCGTAAATTGTTGTCTCAAGATACTCCATTTCTGTTTGATGAAACTTGTATGAATGCGTTCGAAACTCTTAAGGAGAAACTTACGTCTGCACTAGTTGTTGTTGCTCCTGATTGGACTCTACCATTTGAAATAATGTGTGATGCGTCTAAAGAAGCAGTGGGGTCTGTTCTAGGACAACGTGTAGAGAAGTTGCTTAGGGTTATTTATTATGCGAGTTATATGCTAAATGATGCCCAACACAACTACACAACTACTGAGAAGGAATTGTTAGCAGTCGTATTCTCTTTAGATAGATTTCGATCTTACATTGTAGGAGCCAAAGTCATTGTGCATAATGATCATGCTGCTCTACGTCATTTATTTACTAAGCCACAAAGTAAACCACGTTTGATTCGTTGGATTTTATTGTTACAAGAATTTGACGTAGAAATTAAATATAGACGTGGCTGTAAAAATGTGGTAGCTGATCATTTGTCTAGGATGGTAACTGAAAATGATGAGAAATACATGATTGACGATTTATTTCCTTATGAAAATGCTTATGTTCTMAYTGRTTCTATCACTRCTTGGTATGCTGATATCGTGAATTATCTTGCTTGTGGTATTATACCTAATCATTTGAACTACCAAGAGAGGAAAAGGTTTTTGCATAAGTGCAGGAGTTATTTCTGGGATGAACCCTTTGTATTCAAAAGGTGCAAAGACGAACTAAATAGGCGCTGTGTCCCGAATGAGGAGACGACAAGCATTTTGCAGTTTTGCCATGACCTTGGTGGCCATTTTGGGGCACAAAAGACCGCGTTTAAGATCCTTTTGGCAGGTTTTTATTGGCCAACACTATTCGCTGATGTCTATGATTATTGCAGGAACTGCGATGATTTCCAAAGAACAGGGAACATAAGGAAGAGGGATGAGATGCCTCTCGTGCCAAATCAAGTAGTCGAGATTTTCGACGTGTGGGGAATTGACTTTATGGGACCGTTCCCAGAGAGCGGAGATCTTGAGTAGATCCTGGTGGGCGTTGACTATGTGTCCAAATGGGTGGAAGCTATCCCAACACGCAAGGCTAATGCTAACGTCGTTTTGAAGTTTCTGAAAGAGAATATATTCAGCCGGTTTGGAGTCCCTAGAACAATAATAAGTGATGGAGGGAGTCATTTCTGCAACAGAACATTTGAAAGATTAATGAACAAGTGCGGCGTACGACACAAAGTGGCTACCCCCTACCATCCTCAAACTTCCGGTCAAGTGGAAACCAGCAACCGCCAATTGAAGAGCATTCTAGAAAAGACAGTGGGCCCAAATAGGAAGGATTAGGCCACGAAACTGGTAGATGCACTATGGGCGTATAGAACTGCATACAAAATAGTGCTCGACTTGACCCCTTTTCAACTCGTTTACGGGAAGGCGTGTCATTTGCCAGTGGAGATAGAACATAGAGCAAGTTGGGCAATTCGGAAGCTCAATATGGACCATAAAGAAGCTGGGGAATATCGGAAATTGAGCTGACTCATCTTGAAGAAATGCGAAACGAGGCATATGACTGTGCTTGGAGACAGAAACTTGCCATGAAAAAGCGTCACGATCGCCATATCGTTGATAAAAACTTGGAAGTAGGTAAGTTAGCTTTACTTTATAACTCAAGATTGAAACTGTTTCCAGGAAAGTTGAAGTCAAGATGGAGCGGACCATTCATGATCAAGGAAATAACCAAATTTTGAGCAGTCACTCTTTATGATGAAAAGAAAGATACAACCTTTAAAGTTAATGGTCATCGAGTGAAGCTTTATCGTGAGGGGATGATACTGAATAAGGATCGTGAAGTGGTGGAACTCTGAGATCCACCGTCTACCAAGGATTAACCTCTCGAATTGTGTTGAGCAAGCGACGTAAAAAGTTGCGCTTCTTGGGAGGCAACCCAAGCGTTAGTTAGTTTTCGATTTTTTTTTCTTTTTCTTTTATTTTATTTTATTTTGGTCTTTATTTTATTTTATTTCTGTTGTGTCAATTGCCGTGGTGCGTTTTATTGGGTGTTAATGTGCAGAATCTTTAGTTTAAGCTAAAAAAGTGTACCTAACGGTTACCGCTAACGGTTACCATAACCGTTAATGAGTAACCGCTAGTACCCAACGGTTGCTTCACTCACTTACCGCTAAAGCACAAAATTCAGACCAACTAACGGTTACCTAACGGTTGCCCTAACCGTTAGGAGTAACCGTTAGCTACCCAGGTGAGTTTAATTTGGAGCTGAATTGTTTGGAAATTGTTCCAAGAAGGTAAGTATTACTTTCCATGGGATTTTGGGTGTGAATAATTAATGGAAGCCTATATTTCATTTCTTTAAAGAGAATCCAGAATTAATTAGGGAAATTTCTTAATTCCTACCTTATTTGAATTTAGATTCACTTTAGGATTCCTACTTTTAGGACTTTCATACTCCTATGTATTTGACACCCCCTTGAGAACCACGACTCATTCAATTCTTAAACTTTAGCCATAAACAAATTTTCCCAAGCTCATTTCTTTTCTCACCAACAACAATGGAGGAATTTGTCGAGCGTGACGAGTATGATAAGGCGATGAAGGACTTGGAAGACGTTAGACAAGAGTTGAAGAAGTTAAAGATAGAAAATCATGATCTCAAATTTGAAAATTTGGGTTCCTCCTGGGAAATCAATAAATTCAAGGCCTTGTGCAGAACGGAACAGCAAAGAGCTCTTGACCTTTGCAAGGAGATCGAGAGGCTTAAGAAAACTATTTATAGAGCTAGTCTACCCATCTACCCCAAGCATGTGCCCGCGAACGAACCCGTAGGATCTTTTGAGAGTTCGAGTTCTGAAAATTCCAAGAAGTCGCGAGACGATTAGCTAGATCTTTGTGATTTTCTATTTATGGTATTTACTTTCGTTTGTTATCTTCAGCATCCATTTGTAACTGAAGAAAGTCGGAAATCCCATCTCGTTCTTCGCTATCGAGGAAACCCTCAATTTCACCCCCCCCCCTGCGTAGTATACTCCACCCCATGAAGACGAAAGTATAAAGCCCGATTGGAATGAGCTCGAACGTAGTGTAAAACTCGATCATCAACCGCTCGTTAGGCTTTATACTTTCGTCTTCATGGGGTGGAGTATACTACGCAGGGGGGGGGGTGAAATTGAGGTTTCCTCGATTTTAACGGTCGCACGACACTCCGTGGGCGAGATAACCGTACGACCAGAACGCGTTTTGGGAGGAAATTACTGGGGAGATATACGCGGGGAGGATTCAATACCCCCTCTCGATGGTTACGGACAATGCCCTTTACGCAGCTTATCGACTCCTCACTCGTTGTGTCATTAGAAAGGAGGAGCGGACGATAATCAACAAGATGAGTTATATGCTCTTTGGTGTATGACTCGAGGTTTAACTGTACAGGTTCTTCCTTTGATGATCCGGAGTATAAGGAATGTCCGAAAGATGGGAGGTGAGCGGGCAACTCCGATGATTCATGGTTTATTCATCACGAAGCTCGCTGAGTTTGTGGGGTGGAGCCGAGCGACCACCGATGTTAGTCACGATCCGCAGCCTCTCGAGTTGGCATGGAGAGTATACCGACCGCTAGGACAGCGGAGAGGAGTGCGGCAGTGAGTGACTGTACTCATTGATG
>BMAC01000114.1:587476-601133 GCA_014905375.1 Phtheirospermum japonicum
TAGCCACAACCGTTAGTAGCAGGCCCGAGAGACAAAAGAAGCGGTTAACGGTTGCTGCTAACGGTTGCTATAACCGTTAGCAAGTAACCGTTAGCGGGCCCAGGAGCAGCAGATAGGCTTGCGGCCCAAGTCTCGGAAAAGTCTATAAATACCTTCATTAATCCGAATTCCGAGCATCTATGTCTGTGCGTGTGTGCTAAACCCTAAAAATGAAGCTCAATCCTAGGGTTTTGGAGACGAAAAAATGTGGAGATCGAGGAGCAACCAAGAATCGACGATGTCGAGTTCTCGAAGCCGTTCGACGATGATTCATCCGTAGAAGTCCGGTTTGCTGCGTTCACCCTTCGGAATAGCCAAAGATATTTCCTTTTCCAGTAGCTTAAACGAGTACTCTGAACTTTTACTTAGTTTTCTTAAGTTTTAATCATTAGTTTTCAAGTTTTCGAATATTGGTTAGATTATGTTCGTATTGTTTGCTTTCATTTGGATTTGCTGAACGTATTTAGTTATTTAATCTCAGTTTATTTTCAGTCTTATATGCTTATTGTTGGGAGTTTAATGTTCTGTTTGGTTGATCTTTCATGCATTCAATTTATGTTAGTTTCTGTTAAACAGTTAGTGTTAACCGTTGCTGTTTACCGTTAGTGTTAACCGTTGGACCAACAGTTAGCAGTACCAGTTAGCGTTAGTGCTTATAACAGTTAGTAGTTTAAGTTAGTTATTTGATTTGTTAGTTTCAATTGCTGAATCTGAATTTCTTTTCAGTTATTAAATTAGTTTAATTAATTTAAGTTTAGTTAATTTAATTTAAGTTTTGTTATTTAAATTCGTAGTTAATCATTATCATCAACCCCCCCCCCCCCCCCCCCATTTGTATGCGTAATTGTGTTGAACAAACTACTCAAGATTCCGATTGTATGTTCCTCGAGAGACGACTCGAGTCAAGTTGCCAAACTACGCGCGACCCCGTTCTCTTGCGGGCAAGCTATTGATCTTTTGACAAATTTTCATAAGTAGGCAACCAAAAAGCTTGAATCACTTACAATCTTCAAAAGATAAAAGAAAACTTCACCAAAATAACTGCAACACAAGATAAAAATGCTACCTTGTCCAACTACTAGCTATGAGAATATAAACCTAACTAAACTATTCTAAGAATTATGCTATGGTTTAAGAGCTAAAGCAATGGGATAGTGAAAAAGGGGCTTGGAGGAGATTGAACAAGTTCAAAATAAACCAAGGAATGGATAAGGTTGGTGGAGAAAGGGTTGGGATTTATATATATATAGTCTCAGGGGAAAAAATCATCAAAATAGGTCAAAACTCCTTGCGAGGCAGTCGATCAGGCTGACTACCAGTCGATCGACTGCCTGTCGATCGACTGCCTGTCGATCGACTACCCTGTGTTCAAGTGGCTAGCCTCTGTCGAGCAGTCGATTGGGCCATCGATCGACTGGAATGTCTTTCTATCGACTGGTAAGGCTGCCGATCGACTACATGGCTGTTTCCAGCTCGGTTTTCTCATTTTCCACTCCAGAACATCCGCCGATCGTCGTCTCTTGTTCGCGCTATGTTCCCTTGGTCATAAGCGAGTCGATTGGAATGCCATAAGCGTGCGCGGGTCCCGCTTGGTCATTCTACGGCTAAAAATATAAAAACAAGTGAAACTCTACAAAAACGTAATAGAAAATACGCAAATGCTACATAAACCTAAAACTAACAAAATAGGCCTAATCGACTCCTAACACCCATAAATGCAAGCAAATCACATGCAATCACGACACAAAAAATGTAACAAAAATGCGTACAAAAAACGTGCAAATTATTTACCTTTAAGTGTTATTCTATTTAATATGTGGTTGGTTGTCAAAATAGCTTCCACTTACATTTTTTGTGGTAAACCTGAGTTGATCAACATGGAATTCATCATACAGTCATAAATTAGCTATGTTCCATGCTCGCGTCAGCTTGGTGCCATCCATTTGCTTTAGCTCGTATGCTCCCCCGGCTAAGATCCTGATCACCAAGTACAGGCCTAGCCATGATACCTCTAATTGTCCCCGAGCCTTGCCCATGTCAGCTCTCCGGAGCACTAGGTCTCTGACCTGAAATTATCTTTTAACAACGGTTTTGTTATAAGCTGCTCCGATTTATCCTCTCATATGCCTCATCTTCAGAAAGGCCAGCTCTTGCTTTTCTCTTATCATGTCCAATGAATCTTGACTTAGTGCCTCATTTCGCTCTTCATTAAAATCTTGTATCATGTGTGTCTCCAATCCAATCTCTGCGGGAATCACTGCATCCTTGCCATATACTAAACTGAACGGTGTTTCTCCTGTAGCCTCTTTTAGGTTTGTTCGGTATGCCCAAAGAACTGAACCGAGCTCTTCCACCCATTTACCTCCTGATTTCTCTAACCTCGCTTTAATCCCCGGAACTAATATATGGTTGGTGACCTCTACCTGGCCATTCACCTGGGGATGGTATACAGAGGTGAAGCGCTGTGTTATTTTCATTTTTGCACACCAAGCTCTCATTTTGGACCTTGCGAATTGTGTACCATTATCTGATACGAGTATTTGTGGAATACCGAATCGGCACACCACATTCTTCTAAATAAATCGTATGATCCTATCCTCTATGGTTTAGCCATTGCTTTAACCTCCACCCATTTACTTAAGTAGTCTATGGCTACTATCAGGAATTTCTTCTAGCTTGGTTCCATAGGAAAGGGTCCGACCAAGTCTATACCCCATTTAGTGAATGGGCACGGGGAGCTCATTGTCACGAGTTCTTCCATTGGTCGATGTATGAGTGGGTAATTTCTTTGACACCTTTCGCATGTCCTGACCAGGATTTCCGCGTCTTGCCTTAACTGCGGCCAGAAGTACCCTACTCGCAGTGTTTTACTTGCTAAGGCTCTAGTTCCCATATGATTGTCGCAACACCCTTCATGGATTTCCCTTAGCACGTGGGCACCCTCTATCTGACCTAGGCACCTCATGACGAGGCTGTCCAAAGCCCATTTTGAATAGGTCTCCTTGAATTAAACAAAATCAGGCCGACCTGATCCGAACCTTCATTGCTTCTTTCTTTTCTATGGGTAATTCTCCCTTCTCCAAGTATGCCCTGACGGGAATGTGCCAATACCCTTCCTCATTTATCTCGTTCTCCCCGAATCCTTGTTGTTCCATTAGTAATGTGATTACTCTCTCTTGGCAATCCATTGCTGAACTAGCTATCTTGGCTTGATAATCTGCCTAACCATTATCCTCTATAGGGATCTGGAGCACTTCTAAGAATTCAGTAGTCTTGGTCATCTCCTGGAATTGATCTACGTATTTTCTTATGCGGTCCTCGTGGATGTCGAATTCTCCTCGTACCTGATTGTATACCAGCTGGGAATCTACTCGCACGATTATCCGTTCAGCCCTGAGCTCTCTCTCCATCTGTACCCCTCTCAGGAGGGTTTCGTACTCCGCCTCATTATTTGATAAGCGGTAGTTCATTCGTACAATGTATTCTGTAGTGATTCCCTCTGATTTATTAATACTATTCTTGCTCTACAGCCTAGGCTTCCTACTGAGCCATCAGTATAAATAGTCCAACTCCCTTTCTCCTCGAGGGGGCTAACCATTTATTGCATGAAATCTGCCAACACCTGGATTTTGATGGTTGTTCTACCCCCAAAGCCTATGTCAAACTCACTGACACTACTACAAAAAACGCCATCAGAACAGGGTTATAGGCATCGGTTGTTGTCAACAACTGATGCCTATAGTCGCGCGGGGTCTTTTTTTTAATTAAAAAAAGTTATATGCGTCGGTTTAAACCAGCAACCGATGCCTATAGTCGCACGTTTTTTTTTTGTAATAAATAAAAGTTATTGGCATCGGTTATTTTTATACATCCCGATGCCTACTAATCAATAGCATCGGTTGTTATAAAGCAAAGATGCGTATAATAATAAAATGACCGAGAATCTTCATTAAAATAAATAGACATCGGTCGTGGTCAAACAACCGATGCCTATATAATCTGGGAAAAAATTATGGCATCGATTTGTGTAAATCAACTGATACCTATAATAATAAAAGAAATCCAAAACTTTCTTTAAAATATATAGGCATCGGTTTATGATAATAACCAATGCCTATAACCAGATCCGAGTATCGGTTCTTCTTAGAACCGATGCCCATGCAAATTTAATTACGTGCGCATCGCGAGAAAAAGGTGAATAAAAATTGGCTGAGAAAAATCTCAAAACCCTGAGCGTTTGTTTTTTCTGACACCGACAGATGCATATAATAATAAAAATATCCAAAATTTATGTAAAGTAAATAGGCATCGGTTGTTGTAAAACAACCGATGCCTTAAGCCAAACTAGAGCATCAGTTCTTTTTTGGAACCGATGCCCATTCAAATTTAATTACATGCGTGATTCGAACTTTTGTGTACCTACTTATAAACATTTGTCAAAATTCTAATTAAAATTCTAACAAGCATAAGAAATTAATTAAACTAATTAAGCGAAGGAAATTGAAAACTTACTAGTAAACGATGAAGATTAACAGCGTTTGGAAGCGAAATCTTGAATCTAAATTATCTACGAACTAATCTACTTATTCTAAAAACTAGAGATTTAAAAACTAAAAATAATAGAAGATAGAAAATAAAGAACACTCTTGGTTTGTTATCCCCTAGAGGTTCGAGAGTTGGGAGAGAGTTCTCACGTGTGCTAGGCATCGCTCCTTTTATAGGATTTGGTGGTCTCCTTTTCTATCACCAAGTCCTTCTTCAAAGAGGTATCTTGATTTTATTTCTTTTTTTTTTATTACAAAGACTCCAATAATAATTCTTCTCTTCTAATCCTTCAAAGGAAAGGTCTTTTTTCCCCTTGACCAAGTCTTCCCATCTGCTAATAATGTATTAACATCCTTTTTCAAGACGCGTTGGAGCCGGACTTGCTCGTTTTCTGGGTCGAAAGCTCTTATTTTTCGAATTTGCGATAGGTAACCCAGTGTCGGTCATTGTACCCAGTGTCGGCAGGTGCGTGCGGCGGACTCGGACACTGGGTAACCCAGTGCGGATCAACGTACCCAGTGTGAGCCGTAACTCTTCAAATCGAGGCCCGTCTTCGCTAAAACCTCACTCGTAGGCCCACCCTCAACTATCTTTAGGCCAAAACACTTCAAAATAACTAAAATAAATATAAAATTAATTAATTATAATTAAAATATGATAAAAACAAGTTGGAGATAAGAAAATACGAAAATGTMCTCAATCTATCCAACTTTCACCGAAATCAACAATAAAAACGAACTAATATACTAACTAAAATCAAGAAAGATTCGTGTTAATCAGCTACCCCACGCTGCATTGGTTTGTTCGTCCTCGAACAAACGATAATTTCAAAGAGTAACAAGAATGAAAATAAACTCAAGCAAAGAGTCGTGCTATGCTACATAGATAATTTTGAAAATATAGATACATGTCTGAATCGAACTTTTTCACGTTTAAAATAATGAAAAGCTCGTCCGCAAGAGAACGGAGCTATTGTAGGCGATAAGTTGACTCGAGTCGAATCACAAGGAAGACTAATCGAAAACTATTCCGGTGTTCGATTTTATAAACATTACTACGAAATTAAAAACTGAACTAAACTAAACTAAACACTCGATCGAATAGAGTTTGAGGTTTTCTAACATCTACGAGCAATAAAATTAAATGATTTAAAACGATTAATAAAAGCAAGGGTTCTAGTGTGTCCGGAATCGTCTCCGCGATCGGAGTTGTCAATCCCGATAGTTCTAAACGACCCAAAGCACACTAGAACAATAAATTTAACCACCAAGCATAAACATCATCATGATGAACTCCATAATATTAACGCAAGCAAATAAGCATCAAGCATCGAATGGTAAAAACGAACAACTAATCTAACGAATAATAACAACTAAACTACTCAACCAGATTAACATAAATTACCAACTAGGAAAAACGGTAAAAAGAAAATGACTAAATTAACGAAACTAAAGTACATAACAACATCAAAGCGAAAGTTATTAAATCCAAATACATAAAGCAAATAAAAAGGTGCAGAAAAACCTATAATCTAGAAAGCAGCAGCCATCCATCGATCTTCAGCGATGAGAAACGAACTCGAACGACGGACGACGTAGAAACTACGAAACTAAGAACTAGCTAACTCTAATTTTGCTTGAATTAAAAGGGTGGCATGAACTGAGGGTCCTCTGCATTGTTGTGACCTTTCCCCCTCATCCCAGCTCCTTGAAAATGAAGAAACCACCGGATTTATATAGAATTTTGAAAATAACCGCTCAAACTGCCGGAGCGTCGATGGTGCGTCGACGGTGCGTCAGTCGACGCGAGCCAGGCTGCACGCGTCGACAGGCAGTGCGTCGACTGACGGGCCTAGGATCGACGCTTCAGAACCTTTGCGTCGATGGTGCGTCAATGGTGCGTCACTCGACGCGAGCCAGGCTGCACGCGTCGGCAGGCAGTGCGTCGACTGACGGGCCTAGGATCGACGCATCAGAACATTTGCGTCGACGGTGCGTCGACAGTGCGTCAGTCGACGCGGGCATAGCATCGACAGTGCATCGACGGTGCGTCAGTCGACGCACCTGCATGACTTCGGCTCGTCGCTCATCCCATTTTCCTCGTTTTGAGCTGAGATATTAACATTAAACAAAATTAGATTATTTCATACAAAATAAAGTAAAAACACATTAAACACCATAAGAAACGAAAACCATAAAAGAGGAAGAAAAATGATAAAAAGATAAACTTAAAACACATAAAAGCACACAACATACGATGCAAAAACACACGAAAATCACATACAAATATGTACAAATCAACTCCCCCACACTTAGCTTTTTGCTTGTCCTCAAGCAAAATCTAATCTAGACGTAGACAAGGAAAAGCTAATTACCCGATGACTTAATGACTAATGCATCCATATGATTCAAGAAGTTAATGCATTAGATCGACTAGAAACTTAACTAAAAGGACGACACGATAACGTTGAGATAAGAGATTTAGACTAGCTTCCGAACACCTAAAAGTAACGAGTTGACCTCCATGTACGTCACCCATCCATGCCTCGGCCAAAGTCTATCCCTGCTCAAACCGCCAAGTCGTCACCCGACTAGCCCAGTTATCAAAACACCTCTTTAACAATATAATCTAAGAAATAAAAAAATAAAAATAAGAACTCAACTTGTACAAGGTTTTCTCTTCTTGTACTTATTATTTCTTTTTTTTCTTTTTCCTTTTCTTTTCTTTTCTTTTCTCTTTTTTTTTTTTCTTTTTTTTAATAATAGGTACCCATAAAGATGAGGTACAAAATGAGCATAATATACATACATCAAAAGCGAGAGTTCATTAACTCCAATCTTACGTTACTAAATGCCACTGATAACATTTCTCAACTTTGCACGTGGAGTTTTAACGTCTCCAAAATAAAAAGAAAAATTACATCAAATCCTATAGAGGGTGAGGTACAAAATGAGCATAATATACATACATCAAATGCGAGAGTTCATTGGCTCCAATCTTACGTTGCTAAATGCAACTGATAACATTTCTCAACTTTGCACGTGGAGTTTTAACGTCTCCAAAATAAAAAGAAAAATTACATCAAATTCTATAGAGGGTATCAGAAAACAGGGCTAGTAGAGGGTATTCGACTCTTAAGAACGAAACATGAATAGAACAAGGGACAAGACACTTCATAGATTATTTACACTTCATTCCCCATAATTACACTATTATTCGAACGAAAGTCTAAATATCCTAACCAAAGCATCTAACCACGTCACTTCGTCAAGGTTCCAGTCAATATCAATACACACAACTCAAACCAGTCACAAGCAAGCATACAAAAACTTACTAACCAAACCAAGGACAAACCCCCCCACTCTTAAACCATACAATGTCCACATTGTATAGAAAAAAAAAATTCAGCAAAGTATGGTAAAAGGTAAGAGAAAGAGAGAAACGTCCCTGAATTCGCGCTTGTGGTGAAGAGTCGGTGGTGAAAATCATCCAACGGGACTTAATAAAGAAAGGGACCTGAAAAGACACAAAAACACATAAAAACATATAAAGTTAAAATGAACTTGGGTTGCCTCCCAAGAAGCGCTTTATTTAACGTCTATAGCTTGACAACGTCCATGTTCGATGTCATCCCGGGTCTAAAAATAGATGGCAGTCGTGCCACGCCTTGGTATTCTCCAAGATCAAGATTTGGTGATGATAATCACCAAGGCGGGCATAAAAATCACGTCCCGAGATGCCGAACACTCCAACTAGCTTTGGAGGTCGGAAACGCGAATAATCGATCACCTCGAATATATCAAACAAAAACCGCGGCATGGGGTGATCGGGCACCTTCTCGACTATCTCGTCTACCACCTCAAAATCAGATTTCAACAAAGTTTCGGGTGGTTCAAAATACGACTCAATAGTCTCACTCTCCTCCAACACTGGCACCATAACTCCACCTTCTTCACCAAGAGTAGGGAGACTCAAATCTCCAATATATACCGGACACTCCAACGGCAACACCCCCACACTTTTATCCGCAATGTCATCAGAAATAGCAAAGGGGCGGATCTCAACCAACTCGTCAATCTTAGCCGTATTACAAACCTCTTCTGAACAAATATCCACGGTAGGTTCTACCACATCAATTAATGTCACCTCGTCAAAATGAGGTCGATTTACCTCAACTCGAATTTCATGATCAGTAATACACGAATGAGACAAAGGATAACAATCGTAGCTCGGGGTATAAGAATATGATTCGCAAGGAGCACACGGATCATTATATCTCGAATCGTGATATGTGGATTTGGGAAAAAACTACTCGAAACTCGAAACATAAGAGTTTGATGTAAGAAGAGGAAATGGTTCGTAGCTCGAGGAATTAGAATTGGGTAGAGCATACGAATCATATCCCGTGGAAAAAGGTTCCAAACCCGGGTTATAAGAATTTTCATTAAATGTTGGGCAATAGGAACTATGTGATTGATCAAAGTGATTAAGTGAACTATATGGATCATTTAAGCTCGAATTGTAAGAAATCGAAGTTGGGACCCATTCATACGAGTAGAACGACCCCATGAACTGATCCACTACTTCATACAATGTTTTTAAAGAATCAGGCTCTAAATTAGCCAACCATTCACTTGCCCGATCCTTTAATGTGAACATGAAAAGCCGCATCATCACTTGATCCCATGTAAGTCCAAAAAGAGGGAATGTGCTGGTTATAGTTTCATACTCTCGGATAAAATGGAGCGGGTCTTCGTTCGGAAATCCATGAAAAATCAGAAGTTGCTCGAGGTAAAATTCATCAAGATCGTACTCCCGCATTGCAAAGCTCAAAGGAATTGCCGGTCGAAACCCACGCCAATCGGACGTTGGGCAAAACGTCTCTTCATCGAAAGGTGGAATGTAAAAGTCATCATATGGCGAACTCGATCGATAGTTAGCCATCTTCAATCTAAAATCTCGAATCGTCAAAGCTTGGATACAAAGGCGTGGAGGGGGAAATTATGCGCATAATTCGGGTTGAAGAGTCGAAGATTGCAAGTTCGAGTCGTCAATTCCTCGTTTGTTCTTTGTCTTTGTTTTACTTTCTGTATTTTCGTTTTAGTTTCTTAGATTTCAGACTTTAGATGTTAGATAGATTAGTTTGTAATTCGTAGTTTAATTTCTCGTTTGAACTTCGCGACTTTTCTCGTTAATTTCGTAAGCTTTTATTTCTTTGTAGGAGATGCTTGGTGATTTGCAGGTTTTAAATGCTTAAGTTCTCGTTTTTAATTGCATGATGTTTAGATTAACATGAGCTTTGGTTGAGTTTATTGGTCAAGCGTGCTATGCAACCTCAAACACTCAACCCTAATTACATTGTCGCTCCAAAATCAAATCATGCATCCTCTCAAAGAGTAATATATATGTGTACACTCAAAATCACTCAAGAATTTTTATAAGGACTTGTTTACGCTAAAATCATCAAAATACAAGTACAATAAATAAGAACTTAAAATCAAAAACTTTCCATCGCATATTAAGTGTGTAACCAACAAAGAATCGGAAAAGGTCTTTGCGGGTTGTAGTGTAGGTGCTTTGCACGGGTGTGGAATATATAAGTCGTGTGGCTAACTCAAGATCTAACGTGATCAATAACTCACTCAACCTAATCTAATCATGAAGCAATGTGTTTCACCTCATTCAAAAGACAACCTCACTAAACACTCATAACGTAGCCTTAAAACTTAGGCTATTTCTCAAATCGTAAACCGTAAACCGATTTGAAGCTCAAACCACTTAAACAATATAGAAGCTCAAGATATGCTTCTACTTTCAAACACAACTCTTGCCTCTTAAATATTAGGCTTCATAAGAAAATTAACAATAAAACACAAGCCTTTATAAGAGTAGGCAATGACTCAACATGATTCACCTTCATTTTTATTCTCTTTTTTTATACTTCTTTTTGTATTGTGACCCCTTTTATTCTTTTATGGGGCCCTTTTTTTTTAGGATGGTGATCCTTTATTACAACTTTTTCATAAATCCTTGATAAAATTTCCAAAATACAAATAACCAATAAAAGTAACTAAATTCTACCCCACGCTTTTAATGATTGTAGGAGTCGACTAAAAACACTCATGGCTATAGGAAATGGATTATCTTGCTATGAGGGGCTCATTCAGAATTTATAGTGGCTAATACATATGGATATGGCTGGAAATAGGGTTCTTTTTCTGTGCCTTAACGTCATTTTCAAAGCTAACTACACAGAGCGATTTCAAAGAGATCTCAAAATAGAACTCACTCAAGTACATGCAAAGATGATAAACACTCAGGCTACTCACAGGCTTTGGCATGAAAAAGTTTTAAATTGACGTTGCTTTTAAGGTTTTGCGAAACAATTGCGTCCAAGTACCATTTTACAATATATAAATAATAATTTTGAAAATTTTTATGCACTTATACACGCTAAAAGACAAGGCATCAAATCATAGTTAATTAACTTCGACAGGCAAGCCAAACAAACACAATTCAGCGCAAAGATAGTGATCAATCACGTAAAATATTAGCTACTACAAATCACGAATTCAAATTGCACAATTATTTAAAAAAATATAAATCATTGCTCGACCATCCTCCCCCCTCTAAAGATCCGGCAATCTCCTGATTGCCATAAATTAATATAAAAACAAAACAAATGAGGAAAGGAGTAAGAAAGCGTCCCTGAAAAATAGTCGAGCGACTCTAAATAGCATTGTGCAATTACCCATTCATCTCGAATCGCGTGATAAAAATGTCTCGATGAACAACCTACCAAAACAAATAAGCAAATAAAACAAATAACAACTAAATTAATATTTTTGGATTTTTTTTTTGTATTTAATAAAGGATACAAAAAGCTCGGGTTGCCTCCCAAGAAGCGCTTGTTTAACGTTGAAAGCTCAATGCCCTCTACGAACGATGCTATCCCGGATCCAAGAATAAGTGACGATCGTGCCACCCCTTAGTGTTCTCCAAAAGTAAGTGTAGGCAATTTAAATCACCAAGGCGGGCATGGTAAGCAAGTCGTAGAATAAAAACTCCAATTCGATTCGTAGGTCGATAAAGTGAGTAGTCGATCGCTATGAACATATTAAAAATCTATTGGGGCACGGGACATCATAAACCTTTGGAAAAATTAAGAAGTCCGTTGAACAAACGGCAAACCCCTCGAACATCCCGAACTCCTTCACTTATTTAGCATCCCCCTCAACATTTTGAAAAATATTTAAATCTATATTCGGGCATAGGGGAGGGGGATTGGAATTCTCTTCAACTAAATCGTCCACTATCTCCATCACAAAATCGATTAGAGCATCGGGTGGCACAGTATGAGGCTCAATGATCTCATCTCTCTCCAATAATTCTTCCACCGCTTTAAAAATTCAGATTTAACAACGGTGCGGGTGGAACAAAATCAGGTTCAATATTCATACCCTTTTCTAAATTGGGTATCACATCACCTCCATTCTCATTGAGCTCGAGTAGGCTCGAATCTTCAACGTCGTGTGGGTTCTCCAATGGCAACACCTCCTCATCAATATCCATGTAATCCTCAAAAAGCACAAGAGGGGCAATCTCCACTGTATCCCCAATCTTATCCCCCATACACATCTCTTCCAAATTTGGCTCCATCACATTATCCGCATAAAACTCTAGAAAACTTGAATTTGTAAGATCCACATTAAGCTCCAACGGCAATACCCCAACATTCTCGACTAAAGCTTCATCAATTAGCAAAGGGGAAGAGATCTCAACCAAACTCTCAATAACCTCTTCTTTAACCATATCTCCCAAATGATCAGTCATGCTCAAATGCTCAACATCCAAGGTGGGTTCCACCACATCAAGATCAGCAGCTCCAGTTGAATTGGAAGTTCGTCTTCTTCATCCGACAATATTGCTAAAGAAGCTATTAATTGACCTAACATCGTCTCTAAATTCTTTAGGCTCTTAGACTAGTCCTTTGTCTGCATAACGAGGTCATTTGCCTGCATGTGCAGTTGCGCAAGTTCATCCCGATGACGAATAGTCTCAGCTTCTATATTTTGATGCCCCACCATTATTTGATCATTTAGTTGGTAGTCTTCATAGCTCGAGTAGGAAGGAATTAAGTTGGGAGGGGAATAAGATTCGTAAATCGGATAGAAAGAATTAATGTTAGAAAAATTATACGAGTCATATCCCGTTAGATAACACGGTGGTGTGGATGGAGCGTTTGAAGGTTCAGAACTCTCTATTTCGACTTGTAGGGCTGTGAACTCTTCACGAAACACTTTCTTGACATAATCCTCGAGCTTCTGGACATTGAGTTCCAAATCATATGAACTTGTAGACGGGTCCCATTCAGACGAGTAGAACTCTCCCATGAATCCATCGTACACATCGTCCCACGTTTGCATGGAGTCGGGTTCTGCACAATACAACCATTTCTCTGCCCAATCCCTCAGAGCATAATGAAAAAGTCGCATCCTTACTTGACCTCTCCTGAGGCCGAGATGAGGGAAAGTTAGGGTGATGTCCTCGTATTCTTGGAAGAATTTCACTGGATCTTCGTTCGGGTGCCCATAAAAAATTTGGATTTGCTCTATGTAGAAATAGTCAAGATCATACTCCTGCATCTCGGGGCTTAATGGAATGGAATGTCGAGTGGAACTACGGAAGTACCCGTTGACATACGATGGATACCCTTGATAGTAAGACATTATTTTTTATTTTTTTATTTTTTTTAATATTTAAAATTTATTTATTATTTATTTTAATAATATATATATATATATTGACATCTAACTATGCTAAAATTAACAATTAATTTCTAGCTGTCGTTTTCAATAATCAGGAAACACGTGGTGTGACCCTCAATGGTTCAGGTGTAAGCTAGCCGTGGGTTCACAACACATTGTGATTCGAACAACACATTGTTCTTATATGAACTCGTCCCTTAGAGTCCCTGATTAAATAAAACTCATTTTACTTAATCACTGGTCAAACCAGAACCCAACGAATTCGTTGGGTTCTGGTTTGACCAGTGATTAAGTGAAATGAGTTT
>BMAC01000114.1:618495-633386 GCA_014905375.1 Phtheirospermum japonicum
AGAATCGATTTCAAACCACAACAAATCGCCATCCCAAATCTTCTCAAGCTAAAACCACCGTTTCTCCAAAATCGACTGCGAGTTTTCCCATGCCACAAACCCGAATCACAAAAACCACCACACTGCCGGAAGTTCCTCGCCAGAATCGAAAGCCATCCACGAACCCGAATGAGTTTTTTTCGACAAGCCACCAAATCCCTCAAAGCCAAACTCGACAGCCACAGCAACTCCAAGCCGGGCCGTTGACCGGAATTGAACCGCAGCCGGATCGCCACCCCCAGGTTTTAGCCGCCGGCGAAGCGGACCCAGCACCCTACACCACCATCCAAATCCCAACCCAACCCAAAACCTCAGCCGAATTTCCATCACCACCATGTTTTTTCCCGAAGGTCTCCAGGCCCGAACAACCACCACCCGGAACCCCGACTCTACCAAGACGAGTTTTCATGAACCCAAGGGCCGAAGCCTTTCTCGAACCCAAAGCCCAACTCCATCGCAGGCAAACCCTAAACCCGAACGACTGAAACCCACATCGACCCAAACGGTCTACACCCCAGACAGCCCGCAATTTCATTATCAACGCCAAAAATTCACGTCGCCAGAATCGCCACCACGCCGCCACGCCACCGAGCCCCAGCCGATGGAGCCCTTGCCATCACGGGTCGTCGCCCATCGACAGAGATGCTGAGCCACCGCAGAGCCAGAGGTCATCGCCTCAGCCGCCGCCCACCGTTGATTGAAGGCGAAGCTGCCGCCGTTTCCTTCCGCCGCCGCTCTAATTTTCGCCCCGTCCATCACCCGGCTGCCGGAGGATGCCGCCGCTAAAGCCTATCCCTGCCATTAGCCGCCAAATGTCATCCACCACCGGGGATGCGCTTTAGCGCCGCCGTTTCGCCGGAGAGGTGCTGGCCGATTCGGTTTTTTTAGAGAAGGAGAAAAGGAGGAGGAAGGAAAATAAAGAAAGGGGGCAGACGGGTTAATGAAGGATTAGGGCTGAGCCCATTTTTTTTTAATCCAAGCTTTCCAGAAAATTCCAATTTTACCCCAGAAGACTCTTACCCTTGTTCAATTGACCCCAGCAACTTTATTCCATGTTCAATTGACCCCCAAGACTTTTATCCTTGTTCGATTGAGTCACCAATTTTATCCAAACCCAAAGTTCAGCCCCCAAAATTACAAGAAACTTTCTTCCAGCCCATAATACTTTCAAGTTATCTTAATTTTACCCCTCTAATTTCAAGAACATTACCAAAAACATCCATATCTACCATTTTATCTAAATTCCATGACCGGGCGTTCGAATCAAGGTTACGAATTCTTTATCTTTTCAAATATTCCAAATTAATTTTAAACCCAAGTTCTAAGTTAATCTATTATATTCAATGTAGGAAACGAGGGTTCTCGAAACTAGGATTTTCAAGCACGAGCATCTACATTCAATTTTCCACGAAACGTATTCAAAGGTGGGTGATTCTAAACTCTTTTCAAAACTATGTTTGTCTATGTTAAATGCAATTATATGAATTATCTATGTCTCAATGCAACATTCCATAGTTGCTTTCGAGCTAAAACAATGATAGTGTGTTGTAGCCATTCATTTATGATTTATATGATTTCTTCTTAACATTGCCGAACGTGTTCTATGTTTGACTATGTTAAATGCGATTGTCTTAATTATCTAAGTCTCAATGCAACATTCCATAGTAGCTTTCGGGCTAAAAACAATAGTAGCTTTTGGGCTAAAAACAACAGTAGCTTTCGGGCTAAAACAACAGTAGCTTTCGAGCTAAATTTATGGTTGGCCAACATCTATGAACGACTGACAGTGTGTTGTAGCTATTCATTTATGGTTTGTATGATTTGTGTTTAATATCGACAAACAAATCCCCACTGAGCGAGTTGAAAGCTCACACCCATCTTTATCAAACTTCTCAGGTTGAGGAGTTGGATGTGGTACGAGGCGGTGGATGCGAAGATGTTATTTTCAATGTTATTTTAGAATCGATTTCAAACCACAACAAATCGCCATCCCAATCTTCTCAAGCTAAAACCACCGTTTCTCCAAAATCGACTGCGAGTTTTCCCATGCCACAAACCCGAATCACAAAAACCACCACACTGCCGGAAGTTCCTCGCCAGAATCGAAAGCCATCCACGAACCCGAATGAGTTTTTTTCGACAAGCCACCAAATCCCTCAAAGCCAAACTCGACAGCCACAGCAACTCCAAGCCGGGCCGTTGACCGGAATTGAACCGCAGCCGGATCGCCACCCCCAGGTTTTAGCCGCCGGCGAAGCGGACCCAGCACCCTACACCACCATCCAAATCCCAACCCAACCCAAAACCTCAGCCGAATTTCCATCACCACCATGTTTTTTCCCGAAGGTCTCCAGGCCCGAACAACCACCACCCGGAACCCCGACTCTACCAAGACGAGTTTTCATGAACCCAAGGGCCGAAGCCTTTCTCGAACCCAAAGCCCAACTCCATCGCAGGCAAACCCTAAACCCGAACGACTGAAACCCACATCGACCCAAACGGTCTACACCCCAGACAGCCCGCAATTTCATTATCAACGCCAAAAATTCACGTCGCCAGAATCGCCACCACGCCGCCACGCCACCGAGCCCAGCCGATGGAGCCCTTGCCATCACGGGTCGTCGCCCATCGACAGAGATGCTGAGCCACCGCAGAGCCAGAGGTCATCGCCTCAGCCGCCGCCCACCGTTGATTGAAGGCGAAGCTGCCGCCGTTTCCTTCCGCCGCCGCTCTAATTTTCGCCCCGTCCATCACCCGGCTGCCGGAGGATGCCGCCGCTAAAGCCTATCCCTGCCATTAGCCGCCAAATGTCATCACCACCGGGGATGCGCTTTAGCGCCGCCGTTTCGCCGGAGAGGTGCTGGCCGATTCGGTTTTTTTAGAGAAGGAGAAAAGGAGGAGGAAGGAAAATAAAGAAAGGGGGCAGACGGGTTAATGAAGGATTAGGGCTGAGCCCATTTTTTTTTAATCCAAGCTTTCCAGAAAATTCCAATTTTACCCCAGAGACTCTTACCCTTGTTCAATTGACCCCAGCAACTTTATTCCATGTTCAATTGACCCCCAAGACTTTTATCCTTGTTCGATTGAGTCACCAATTTTATCCAAACCCAAAGTTCAGCCCCCAAAATTACAAGAAACTTTCTTCCAGCCCATAATACTTTCAAGTTATCTTAATTTTACCCCTCTAATTTCAAGAACATTACCAAAAACATCCATATCTACCATTTTATCTAAATTCCATGACCGGGCGTTCGAATCAAGGTTACGAATTCTTTATCTTTTCAAATATTCCAAATTAATTTTAAACCCAAGTTCTAAGTTAATCTATTATATTCAATGTAGGAAACGAGGGTTCTCGAAACTAGGATTTTCAAGCACGAGCATCTACATTCAATTTTCCACGAAACGTATTCAAAGGTGGGTGATTCTAAACTCTTTTCAAACTATGTTTGTCTATGTTAAATGCAATTATATGAATTATCTATGTCTCAATGCAACATTCCATAGTTGCTTTCGAGCTAAAACAATGATAGTGTGTTGTAGCCATTCATTTATGATTTATATGATTTCTTCTTAACATTGCCGAACGTGTTCTATGTTTGACTATGTTAAATGCGATTGTCTTAATTATCTAAGTCTCAATGCAACATTCCATAGTAGCTTTCGGGCTAAAAACAATAGTAGCTTTTGGGCTAAAACAACAGTAGCTTTCGGGCTAAAACAACAGTAGCTTTCGAGCTAAATTTATGGTTGGCCAACATCTATGAACGACTGACAGTGTGTTGTAGCTATTCATTTATGGTTTGTATGATTTGTGTTTAATATCGACAAACAAATCCCCACTGAGCGAGTTGAAAGCTCACACCCATCTTTATCAAACTTCTCAGGTTGAGGAGTTGGATGTGGTACGAGGCGGTGGATGCGAAGATGTTATTTTCAATGTTATTTTTGGGGCATCCGCCCTTAGCCAATCCTGGCTTAAACTGACAATCAGGTCAGGCAATTAGAGCATCCGCCCTTAGCCAATCCTGGCTTAAACTGACAATCAGGTCAGGAAATTGGGGCATCCGCCCTTAYRRAATRCTYGCTTAAACTGACAATCAGGTCAGGAAATTGGGGCATCCGCCCTTAGCCAATCCTGGCTTTCAGAGAAATGTGTTGAAGATATAATAAGAACAAACCTGCGTTCTCATTATAAATAAACATTGTGAATTTCACTTTCATACATAAAATTTTTGTAAGTTTGAAATGTTCCAAGATCGGGGTATCTCAACGCCGTCTAATTCCTCCAATTCGTATGCACCACCTGCCAAGACTTTTGTGACCCGAAATGGTCCTTGCCACACAACAACTAGTTTTCCTTTGGCTTTTCCCAGGTCAGCCCTCCTAAGAACAAGGTCTCCCAATTGGAATTGCCTTTTCCAGATAGTTTTGTTATAAGCATCCCGGATTCGCCCCCGCACATGCTCCATCTTGACCGTCGCTTGATCACTTCTTTCATCAATTAAGTCCAACGCGTCCCGTACTAATGTGTCATTCTGAACTTCGTCAAAGTTCTGTACCCGATGAGTTTCGAGGCTTATCTCTACGGGGATGACGGCATTCATACCGTAGACCATACTAAAAGGGGTTTCTCCTGTGCTTTCCTTTGGATTAGTGCGATAAGCCCAGAATATAGTACTTAGCTCTTCTGCCCATTTTCCTCCAGATTTCTCTAAGCGCGATTTTAGCCCCTGGACAAGGATGCGATTAGTCACCTCGACCTGTCCATTTTCTTGTGGGTGATAAACGGATGTAAAGTACTGCTGGATTTTCTTGGCACACCAGGCTTTAATTTTAGCCCCCATGAACTGGGTACCGTTGTCTGAGATTATTACCCTTGGAACGCCAAAGCGACAAAAAATATTTTTCCAGATGAAGCCCATCAGCGCTTCTTCCGTGATTTTTGCCAGAGCTTCCGCTTCCACGCATTTGCTAAAGTAGTCAATGGCCACAATTAGAAACCTCTTTTGGGCTGGAGCCATTGGGAATGGACCGACCAGGTCAATCCCCCACTTTGCAAAAGGACAGGAACAGCTCATTGTCATGAGCTCTTCCGCTGGCTGATGAATCAGAGGAGGCATCTTCTAACATTTTTTGCACCTTTTAACAAAGCTTTCCGCCTCTTCTCTCATTGATGGCCAAAAGTACCCAACTCTCATTGTTTTACTAGCCAAGGCTCTTTCTCCCATATGGTTTCCAAAGAAACCTTCATGTACTTCCCTGAGGATCTGGGTGCCCTCTTCAGAACTCAAACATCTCAACAGAGGTCGTCCAAATCCTCATCTGAAAAATGTTCCTTTTATCAAACAGAATCGGGCAGACATGATTCTCACTTTCATTCCCTCTCTTTTATCCTCTGGTAGCTCTCCTTTCGCTAGGTATGCTTTAATAGGAGAACGCCATTCGTCTTTCTCATTTACTGAACACACCAAGTCTGTACCGAATTCGTTGTCTGCCATCAAAAAGGAATTGTCCTTTCCTTGCAATCTATGGCCGAGCTCGCTACTTTAGCCAAATAGTCTGCTCTCCTATTTTCCTCTCTGGGAATTTGAAGGACGGTCAGAGCTTTCATATCCCTGGCGAGCCCTTTGAATCGAGCTAGATATTTTTGCATATGCTCCTCTCTTGTCTCAAATTCACCATTTATTTGCTTGCATACAAATTGTGAATCTAACTTAGCACATACCTGCTCTGCTCCCAGGTCTCTTGCCATCTGAATTCCTCTCAACAAGGCTTCATACTCAGCCGCATTATTTGACAGAACATAATTCATTCGAATTGTGTACTCGGTAGCTACACCCGCCGGGTCAATTAAGACTATTCCTACTCCACAACCTTGACTTCCCACCGAACCATCCGTGAAAATTATCCATTCATGTTTTTTAATTGGAGAGCTGGACATTTCTTGCGTGAAGTCGGCCAGTGCCTGAGCTTTAATAGCCGTTCTGGCTTTAAAAGTTATATCAAACTCGCTGAGTTCAATTATCCATCTGACCAGCCGTCCTGACGCCTCTGGCTTGTCCATAACGGCTCTCGATGGCAGGTTGGTCCGCACAACTATGGTATGTGAGAGAAAATAAGGTCGTAGCTTACGTGCCGTGCCTACCAAGGCTAAGATAGCCCGCTCCACTTCTACATACTGAGTTTCCGCATCATGCAATAACTTGCTCCAATAATACACAGGCTTTTGTATCTTGCCTTCTTCTCTTAATAAGACCGAGCTGACGGCCTACAGTCCTACCGAAAGGTATAAAATCAAAGGCTCGCCTTGAATCGGTTTGGTAAGTAATGACATCCCTGCCAGGTGCTCCTTCAACATTTTGAATGCCTTCTCGCATTCATCATCCCACTGGAATCTAGCTTTTTTCATAAGGCTTGAAAAAAGGCAAACTCTTTTTAGCTGAGCGCGAAATGAATCTACTCAGAGCATTGATTCGACCTGCTAAGAATTGAATTTCCTTGACATTTTTTGGCGCCTGCATCTCCATGATAGATCTTACTTTTTCTGGGTTTGCCTCGATACCCTTCTCTGTGACCATGTAACCCAGGAATTTTCCAGCTCTAACCCTAAATGTGCACTTCTTGGGGTTGAGCTTCATTTTGTACCTCCTCAGGGTGTCAAAGGTCTCTTTCAGATCATCCACATGTGAGGTCGCCTTAAAGCTTTTGACCAACATGTCATCCACATATACCTCCATATTTCTTCCCAACTGTTCCTTGAACATTTTATCCTCCAGTCTCTGATACGTGGCTCCCGCATTTTTGAGACCGAATGGAATGACCACGTAACAGTATGTTCCCTTTGGGGTTATGAAGCTGACCCGTTTCCAGTCTTCCTTTGAGAACCTAATCTGGTGATAGCCTTGTGAGGCATCCATCATACTTAATAGCTCACAGCCAGACGTGGAATCGGCCAATTGGTCTATCCTAGGAAGAGGGTAGTGGTATTTGGGGCAAGCCTTGTTGAGGTCGCGGAAATCTATGCACATGCGCCAGTCATCTAGGGTCTTAGGGACCAGCACGGCGTTGGAGAGCCACTCAGGAAATGGTATTTCCTGGATATGCTTAGCTTTAAACAACTTCTCAACCTCAGCCTCTATAATGGCCTTCTTCTCTGGCCCGAAATTGCGCTTCCTCTGCTTGAATGGCCTTATTGCAGGGCTAATATTGAGGTGATGTTCGGCTACTTCAGGATCGATAACGACCAGGTCTTGGGGAGACCAGGCAAATATATCTACACTCTCTCGTAGTAGCACTACCAGGTCAACTAAAACCCCCGGACTAAGAGTTGTCCCGACGCGGAGGACTCGACTGTCATCCCCTGGGACTACCTCCACAGTCATCAAGTTCTCTTCCCTCTCGATCATTTTGGGTCTATCCTCTGTCCAAGCCCTCTTGGCCTTTCTTTCCTTTTCACTTCGCCTAATACCCTCAACGTATGTCTGCCTCGATGCATACTGGTCTCCTCTTACTTCACCTACTCCATCGTGAGCAGGAAACTTCAATTTCATGTGGTAAATCGAGACCACTGCTTGAAATTTACTCAAAGAAGATCTCCCCATCATCGAATTATATGAGGAAGCTGCATCTACCACCAGGAACCGAACTGTTTTGGTCTGCCTATAGGGCTCATCCCCTAATGTGACCAGGAGGTTAACATCTCCAAGGGGCTTTAACGCACCTCCCGCAAATCCTACCAATGATGTCGTAACCTCTTCCAACTCTACATCTGGGTTCATCTTCCTAAAGCATTCTTAGAACATAATGTCCGCTGAACTCCCTGTATCCACGAAGATTCGTTGGACATTATAATTGGCTATAGTAGCCGTAATGACCATGGCATCCATATGAGAAGCTACAATCCCCTCCTCATCCTCTGACCCAAAGCAAACATCTGGACTCGGCGCTACCTGTCCAACTTTTTTTCCCTTTCTCGTTAAATCTCGTGCAGCGCGCACGTAACTATTTTGGGTTCGTTTGGAGTGCTCATCCACTCGCCCTCTGTGATCATCAGAATATCACCCCGTATGGCCTGGGGCTGTTCATTCCATCTTCCTTCATTACGCCCCCTATCCTGATCACTCTTATTTTTTTGGGGTCGACCATGACTGCCATGATCAAACCTGGCCTCCTCTTTTCTCATTAGCACATATTCCTTAAGATGCCCGGCTTGCACCATTCTCTCTATCTAATCCTTCAGATGAGTGCACTGATCTGTGTCATGTCCATACTCATTATGAAAACAACAGAATCTGTCAGACCTCTCCTTCTTAGGCTTCAGTGAATAAGTCTTAGGCCATTTCAGGTCTGTATGCCTCTCTATTGCTTGTAGGATTTCCCCTGCGGAGTGACCAGAGGCGTATATCGGTCGAAGCGAGGTCTTCCCCCAGGCAGGTCTGGCCTGGACTTTTTTACTGGTGCCCATTCTTCTCTATCATATCTCTCCCTTTTCTTCTCTCCCTCGTTCTTGATCTTCATGGTTTCTTCCAAATGGATATACTTTTCTGCTCTCTCTAAGAGCTCTCTGAACTTCAGAGCTGGCTTCACCACCAGCTTTTGGAAAAACTCTCCTCTCCAAGGCCTTGCGCAAGTGCGTTCACCAAGAGCTCCTCTGACGCAGAAGGCACCTCGTGTTTTGCATTAGTAAATCGATTAATATAAGCATGTAAGCTTTCGCCCTCTTTCTGTTTTAGACTAAACAGCTCAAGCGGCATCTTCTCGTATTTTCGGCAGCTAGTGAATTGATGCAAGAAGGTTGAGCTGAACTCGTCAAAATTGCTGATGGAGCGTGGTGGCAACTAGCTAAACCAGAGCTGAGCTGACTTGGTGAAAGTCATTGGGAAGACCCATCACATGACCGCATCAGAGAACTTATGTACCGCTTCTGCGATTTCGAAGCGGCTAAGATGGTCCCACGGATCCGTGGTCCCATTATACTCGAAGCCTGAAGACCTATATGAGGCCGGTACATCATCACGCATGACTTCCTCCATAAATGGCGTGCCTCTCCGCGCCAGCGCCGTACTGGTACCCGCCATCTTCCTCTCTAACTCCCTCACCTCTTTCTGCAAGCTTTGCATGTGCACAGCCAGGCCTGGGTTAGCCTGGCTTGACGTATCGCTATCGGAAGTGGAGAAATGTTCTTCTCTGTCCTGGAGGGGAGTCCGATCAGTGCGCTGGCCGCGCTGAAGTTCCGTTTTTGTCAATGGAACAGTCCTAGTTGGTGGAGTGTTGGATGGCGGCGTCGAGATTTCCACGAATTTCTTCTCCACAGCCGCTTCCACGGCCTTGTCGATGAGCTCGAACAGCTGCCTCAGAAAGGTGTCATTCAACGATCCACCAACGACGGGCGAAGATCCGCCGGAGGGGGGTGGTGCAGTGCCTAGTCCAGTTGCTACTGGCGGCTCTACCTCCTCTGGCCTTATCGTCGATGGCTCTACCGACCACGGCATGCCCCACGGCGCGGCGGAACTAGGGATTCCGCCCAGTTCTCCCACCAGATTCCGTCGCAACTTGTCTAAAGCCACTCAAACTCACGCCTTAACTCAGAGATTTCCCACAGACGTCGCCAATTGTTTCACCCAAAAATATGACCACGCCTGAACCTTGTGCTACTTCCCAATCTGTACACACAAACACGTCAAAAAAGGACCACCAGGGGTTTTTCAGTGGAAACCTCTCCGATACTTAAGTCAGAAAGCGTATAGAGTGTTTTTAGTGAGCAAAGCAAGGAATGCACAAAGAATGACATACCTCTCTCAGCCTTGGGGCTGAGATATTTATAGTTTTTCCCAGTGGGGACCCCTTCCGGGATATCGGAAACAAAAGCCACGAATTAAGGGCCGTTTAAACCACAAACTCTGACAAGTGGTCCCACTTATCCCCCCGCCAAGGGTCAGGAGGCCAGGTCTTCCCTAGTTCTGCTCTCCTTTCTTTCAGCAAGCCTGCCTTATATTTCAAGGTTTATCTCATAGGAGATCTCTGTCAGCTCAGGACAACTCTCGGGCTGAGGTGACACTACTCTGCTCTATTCAGCTCAGGACCACTTCTGGGCTATGGTGACGCTGCTTTGCTCTATCCAGCTCAGGACAACTTCCGGGCTGAGGTGACGCTGCTCTTCTCTATTCAGCTTTTAAGAAAACCAGGTCAAACCTCACCAAGCGTATGCTATCCTGAGGTCCCTTCTCTGGCTACTTGAGTCCAATTCTACTCCAATCCGGGTCTGGCCTATTTACGCCCCATCACCATACATCCAACTTCGATCCATTCTCTATCGCTGCACAATTTAATTAAGAACTCAATAAATAAACTAACAAAGAAACAAAAATTAATTTACCAGAAAACTCCATATATATGCATGTATCTTTGTTCATAATTTTTTTGCTTATTAATTACTTTTTTTTTATTATTCTGTTTTCTTGACAAAATATATATAGTGTTAGCTAGGTTTTCATATTATATTATAATTAACATTGGGATAAAAATTTCAACTAATTATAATAATTATTTTTATTATTATGTTAATCAAACCAAAGTCGACTATCGAAAGACAAGTGTAGCTCCAACATTCACCAGTCATCTATTGTTTTAACTTATTTATTTAAGTATTATTTGCATTATCAGGACCTGCATTGTTCAGCAGGTCCCATTGACAATAAGATTCAAATATGGACATCAATGAGTGAATATTGTAAACACACATAGTGAAATGTTTTAGGATGTACTATTTTAGTTGAACACTCTGTATTTATGTGTATCAATCAATTGAAATTTTGTGATAATTACATTCAGCTGAACTTGTTTTCAATTTTTAGTCCTTAAAGTTCAAAACAAACCTAAGTTTTATTTATTCCTTACTATTAAGTAGCACACATTAATTAATTATAAATAATAGCAAACAATAATTGAAAATACTAATTTTTATTCCAATTAGCAAAAATTAAAAAAGTTACAAATGCAAAAAATAAAAATAAAAATTACAAATACATGAAAAAAATAATCAAGCATCGGCAGCCTTCCTCTTCGTCCCCGCCTGAGCACGACCCATGTCATCATCATCAAACCATGCACCAAGCTTGGTGAGAATAGATTTGAGGTTAGAGATGGAGAGCATCACCTCACCCCAATGAGCATTTATAATGCTCAAAATGTGGGTTAGTGATTCTAAGTGGACGGCTACATTCCGCATGTCTGCATAACGTTCTTCCTGCATTTGCTTCATCAGCAAGACAATTTGTTTTTCCTGAGTTTTCATTAGCTTGCGAAGCGGTCCCGAAATCGTGTTGTCAGCCATTATTTATGATGGAGATTAAAATCTAAATTTTTGCCGAAAATGTGCAATTTAGTTGTGAAGATTAACATTTTCCACAAACAGGGGTATTTATACAAGTTCAGTTCACCTCTTTGAATTCTCACAGCCTTATTCAACTTCCCGATGCATCGATGCCTTTTCAGTTTCCCGATGCATTGATGGCTTTTCAATTTCCAGTGTGTGAACAACACAACCGCTTCGAATTCTAGGTTAAATAAATGCTGCTTCACGCCTCCTCAAATGTATATGCAGATAGATTATATGTAAAATAATAATAAGTACAAAAAATAAATACATGCCTTGAGAATATCAATTTGCAAAGAGACGGTGCACAAAGATGCTGCACAAAGAGGGAAAAATTGTTGGAAATCGAGGGTACCGTCGCGCAGCGGAAAACAAAAATTTTTTAAAAATTAAATTAATTGAATCGAATTCAATTGACGACGGTCCAATTTTTATAATCAATTAATTCAAACAATGTTTTAATTGCTTTTAATTAAATGGAAACAATTTGATTTCCAAAAATCAAACAAGCATGATCGGTTTCTATAAATCACATATATATAACAATTATATATATATTTTTATATAAGAAGAAGGATAAGGGAGAGCAGGTTGAATTGTTCAACAAGAAAAACTCTCCAACAAAACAGACGGGTTTTAAAACTCTACACCAACACAGAACAATTAAGAGACGGAAATTTTTTTTAAAGAAAGAAAAAAAAAACAGAGAGACGAAAAAAAAAAAAATTGGTTTTCGGAAAAACCCTAGCACTTCCCGTCGTCCACTTCGGCCGCCGCCGCTTGCCGCCGGCCGCCGTTCTCGTTTCTCCGTCGTTCTCAATCTCTCAACGGATCTAGTGCTCCGTCGTGAGTACGTCGGGTAATACGGTGTGTGACACCGATTCGTCGGAGGATCGTCGTCGCCGGAGCGCCGCTTGCCGCTGCCCCTGACACGTCGGAACGGCCGATAGTAATAGTCCCGGTTCGCTGCCATTCCGATCGCTCCCGCTTCTCCGCCGTCGCTGCTGTCGGAGACGCCAATCCGCCGTTGCTCTGTGAAGCCGTCGCTTCGCCGGAGTTCAGGTTGCCACCCGTGCCGAGTCACAGCCAACGCCACGCCGCTGTCTCCCTCGCCAGCAGCACGTTGTTCGCCGTCGCATCCCGCCGCTGTAGGCTGCTAACCCGTCGTCTCCACGGAGCAGCTGCCGGACTCCAGCCGATCCTCGCTCTTCCTCCGCAGCCGTGAGGTAAGTGTGTGCAGGTTGGTTATAATGTATATGTGATGTGTATTATAATGCATATATATATGATATATATGTGTGCTATGGTGTATTGTATGCTGTGTGTGTACGTATGTAAATGTATGTGTGTAATGTGTTTGGCATGCGTACAGTATAAGATATGATATATATATATAGTATGAATGCCGTATGTACTTATATTGATAAGTATGTGTGTGCTGTGTGCGTAAAAGGAAACTTTTATATATATGGGTGCTAATATATGGTGTGATGTGTGTAATGCATGTTGTTCATTTGGAACATATATAAATATAATGAGCTGTATGTGTTTGCAGTTTAATATATACTTATGTATATTATGTATATGTGTGCCGTATATGTTAATTACATGCATGCTACTGTAATGTATTATATATATATAAATATATGCATGCAACTGTTGTTAATAAATAAATATATATATAATATGTAATGCTGATTATATAAGTGTTATATATATATATATGTTTATATGTAATGCGTATATAATATATGAATTTAAATATATGATTGATATATTAATATATATATATATATATATTGTTATATATATGTTTAATATATTAATAAATATATATATATATATATATATATATATATATATATATATAATTGTTATATATATGTGATTTATAGAAACCGATCATGCTTGTTTGATTTTTGGAAATCAAATTGTTTCCATTTAATTAAAAGTAATTAAAACATTGTTTTGAATTAATTGATTATAAAATTGGACCGTCGTCAATTGAATTCGATTCAATTAATTTAATTTTTAAAAAAATTTTGTTTTCCGCTGCGCGACGGTACCCTCGATTTCCAACAGTGGTATCAGAGCGAGGTTTTTAATCAATTAATTGCTTATGTGTTTTTGCTTTCGAGAGCATGTTGAATTTGTTGAATTGTTGATTTGGATATTATCTTGTGATTGAGAATTTCTTATAGCTGAATAATTGGTTGGCCTTAGAATTTCACGGGAAATCACGTGTCAGATTGTCCGACAGTCTTACATGTCAGACTGTTTGACAGTCTTATCTTAAAACTTAATTATTCTCGAGTCTCTATAAGAAATATTAGTTGATCGATAATTTAATGAAATTAAAATCAATTAGAGCCCAATAAGATAATCGTTTTTCCAAATCAATTTGAATTCGATAAATAGGTGCTTGATTAATTTATTAATTTAAATTGTTAAATTAATTTGAAAGAAGTGGACAAATGTTCACATCTAAACCATAGTAACTACTGCTAGTAACTGTGGGGTTGTCATTATGGAATATATACTATAAATATACAGTAGACTTTTAAGTTTTGGAAGTCAAAGGTCATAAACCCCTCACTTGACCTGGCTAAAAGGGCAATAAGCAAGCACTTGTTGACTTGACTGACCGCCCCCCAAGGATGGTGGACAAATAGTCATAGAGGCTCTTGAGGTGCATATGGGGACAAAACTATCTAACCAAAGAAAAAAATAAGATGTTTTTTGGGAATTGATTTGATTCCAAACCACGCGGAGGTGCATGAACGAGAAACATGGACCATTTCTTTGTGGGGTTTTAGTTAGCACACCTGCCACGTGCCTCACAATAAGTGGGCCACCAAGAAAAAGGACCGAATTGCCGCGTCAAAGAGTGACACAGGTATGTAAAGTTTGATTTATGGAATTTATTTATTCAAAGAATGGTAGGAAAATTTTGAAGGAAAAAGAAATGCAACAATAATGGCTGAATCTTAAAAAGATATCGTCGCCTTCGTTTTAGTTTATCGTTCATATGATGAATGGATGAAACTAAGTTCGATGATGATAAATTGTAAAGAATCAACAATTGATCATAACTAAATTTCGGATGAGATATAAAAATAAAATCCCTCATTCTTAAATGTTAAGAATTAAATCAGGCTATAAAGGAAAAACCGATTTGTCGTTCTTTTTCCTTTCCTTCTACCAACGGTTAGATTATGTGATAGCCTCTTATGGCAGTGCAGTATGCCGTGTTAGCGGGGAGTGCTGTCATAGGAAAAGCTGTAATCTAATTGACATTAGATGGAGACTTGTATGTGAGATTCTATTGGTTTGACGTGATTGGTCAGATTAACTGGGGGATTGCGTTAACCTGATAGAGTTGAGCTTATACGTCTCACATTGGTAGGTCAGACCTGACACACGAAGATTTTGATATTCGCTGGATTAACCTAGGTCATTATCAAGTGTGAGGAAA